>SNQJ01S0070523.1:77216-100663 GCA_010110895.2 Picea sitchensis
TAAGCATTGTATGGGCATGCCATGTTTCACCCTTGCAGTGGTGACACGTGTCACTTATTGTTTGGCCCACCTGTACATCCCTGACACATCATATGTCCGTACACCTAGTCATCCTTCCACGTCAGTTGTATGGACTCTTCCACATCATCACCAACTATGCCTACCACATCATCTATACGAACATACGACCTGTACAATCAACTTCCACATAGCACTGTATGGACTGTACAATCATCATTTGTTTTGGTTGTTTGGCAAAACAAATAGATCGCCATATATGGAGCATACAATGCTCGTTTGAGCTCGTTCCAGTTGCGTTGGGTTTGTATCGACAAGGCTTACGTACATGTCCATTTTAAATCCATTCTGAGTACTTTGATTTTATGGCCTTTATGAGCCCCATCAAGCTCCTGGATCCAAATCTGGATCACACCTCCCCACTAAGGACCTTTTGGTCCCACAAAAGGTTACTGACCAGTCATTAAGCTTGGGATAGGACACCTGACTTGTTCTCTGTCTCTGAACTCTGTCCTGTGCACCTGTCTCATAAATATTAATTGTAAAACAATCATGATAACTGACAACATATTGTTAGCCATTTGTACCCTGTCACATCTTACTGAAGCCACTATCATCCATGTAGACAACATTAATAATGATAGCATAAAAAATATGAATGCAAATGAGCTGATATGTTTGTAATATTTGCACAAAATTAGCTTATCTTGAAGCAAACTGTGATTGATTTTCCATTCTACAATCATCTCATGTTCTTGCTTAATATCGATTAATTGATTTGAAACAATTATAGGTGTGTTGCTTGCTTGAACTTCCTTATTTGTTTTTTCCATAGTTTGAAGAGTTTTATTTTCCTTTACATGATGAGCATGAACCACATATTCTTGACCTACTTTGGTTAAATGATATTGATTCTTTGCCCTGTAGAATATTGATTTACGATCATATAAGTATGGAATACCTAATACCATTCCACATTCACTTAGTGGCACCACATCACATGCTACCTCGTCCACATACTTAGATGAAATTTCAAATTTTAAGGTGCACTGCTTTGTTATGTGCATTTGATTATTGTTGCTTATCCATTTAAGTGTGTAGGGTTTATGATGCATCTGTGTTTTTAATCCCAATTGCTTAACCAATTCCTCTAAAATTAAGTTTGATTGAGATCCACTATCTATCAATGTGTTGACCTTAGTGTGCCTCATGATGACCCTTATGTGAAACAATTTACTTCTACAATCAAATTCTTCACCAATTTTACTTGTCATACCAACCAAAGAGACTTTAGATTCATCACCTGAATTTGATCCCAAATTTGTGGGTCATGTTGTCGCTACAACTGTTTGCCTCCCTTTCTTTTCCTTGAACCACTTTGGTCTATTCTCGGGATACAATTTCCAACAATGCTCCTCATCATGCCTGTTGTTCCAGAGTTTATACTCAAGGATGGAGAGTACAAAGTCTAGGCATTTGAAAGAGGGTTTGTGATATAAAGAAAGGAGAAGACAACCCTTTTAAAAGGAAAAGGAGCTATGGTTAATTTATGAGTTGTCTTTGTCTAGATTCCAATTGTTACTGGACACTGATTGCCTGCTCAATGGTCGCCCATGAACGTTCAAGTTCAAACCAGGTGGTGGCAGTTTTTAATATAGTATTGAAAAGGTTTAAGGCAATATTGGTCTGATCTGTGAGAACGAGTTCAGTGTTGGGTTGTCTCGTAACTGGTACAATCATGGAGGAGGAAATTTTTAAGGATTGGTTGCTTCTTTTTAGATTGTATGAGGAAATTTATTGAATCTTGAATTAATAGTGTAGAAAAATCAAAGTTCGGTTCCTGTATCTGAGATAAATTGAAAACCATGCATGGAATGAAAGAAAACACAAAGTTTTGGAACAATGTGAGGCTTCGATCAAGGAATAATCTCACACTATGACAGAGGAAGAAAAAAGATAAGGAAAAACTTTAATGAAGCATCAGATATAATATTCTAAGTCATTCACAGGTCTTATAAGTGTTGATAGCCGATACAGAGGAAAAACTGTAAACGATTAGATAACTAAAAAATTCAATCACCACAATAGAAGTTGTACTAAATTGAAGCTACTCATTCATCAAATATACATACGAAATGAAGTTAAATATGAAATAATAGAGGAGCACATAACTCAAACTTGACGGGGTCTAGAATCTCCAACTTGCATTTGTATTAATTTTGGCAAAGAGGAATAAATTTTCTGCTACAATCGGCCCAAAAAAATCCTTTGGTATCACTTTCTAAATTGTATTTATACAAGAAAAACATCAACCCTAGACGGTTGGTAGTCTCCTAATCTCCTCCGTGCTAACGGTTACAAAATATAGAATTTGAACCGTTTTTCTCGGGTACTTTTTCTTTTCTAATAGTTGGACAAAAACGAGCATACATGCATTATTTTATCATTTCTTTGAAGTTCTTCCTTCAATCAACCCAACACACTCGATGAACCTCCCAAGAAACTATGCCAAAATTCTGGAAGGTTCTATCGTATCCTTTGCTTCTAACACATACAAATTTCTCTGAATTTGGGGTAGCATGTCTTCAATATTTACCTTTTCAAACTTTTTCGACTACAATTGTAGATTTGGCTTTATTAGCCATTTATCCATTTGGGCGATGTTAAGTTGCTTCAATTGTGAGATCTCGAGATGGGCTTCATTTCATCTATACTTGATATGCAGTTGGTGCCTCACAACATTGATCTGTCCTAATAGCCCAGGACAATCACCTTCACCAATGCCCAATGCTTTTTTATCTACCGGATCAAACACTTCTTCACATTCTTTCTTAACTTCTCTTTCCATTTTCCTGCTTTCGATAATATTGGTCTCCCATGTTTTTAATATGATATCTCCCCTGATCTGTTCTTCTACAGTCATCTTCATAATTGTTGGTACTTCATCTCTAGCTGAAAACACTACTGCCTTTTGAAAAGCAGTGCGAGCTATTGTAGCCTCTTTCTCCTTGAAAGCAATGTTATCCAGCAAGTGGCTTATTTCTAGGAAATAGTTTTGAACGGTTTCTATCTTAGAAAGCATGTTTTGTTGTTCTACTTGAAGTTCCTCATGCACCTCTAGTGCTTGGGCTTGAAATGATTTTATATTCACAACTTTTCCTTCAATAGACTTCAACTCAGCCTGTATCTTTCTCACTAATTCCTCTTGTTGAATAACCTGTACTTGACTCATTTGCATTTGGTTGTTTGCTTCATCTAAACTAGATTTCAACAATTGCATTTCCTGTTTGTCAACAGTCCTGGTGTTTTCAACTCTTTGGTTTACCTCCTCTTGAATATTATTTTCTGTGTGCCTTATTTGGTCCTACAACTGAGCTATCATTTGATTTTTGTGCTTCAGCCTTGTTTTAAGAGAATCAACTGAAAATAAATTGGCAGTTGCCAAAGCTCCCATAGAGCCTGCTACTTCTGTGGTGAAGTATTCCTCTTCTAGGTTTTTCCCATCTATGAGCACTCTATGTTTCTTCACCATTGTTCCTTCTCTCATATGCATTTCCTTATTTAATACTTCCTTCCTCTTCTTACTGAAAAAGTAGTCAGAGGGGGGTATTTCTTCCCTAGAGATAGGAGTAAGGTCACTTGCATAAATGACTTGTAGATGGGGGATCCCAAAGGTTTATTGTATAGGAGTTAATGATGCAATAGGGCTGCCCAATTCTAAATATTGAGTTTCTCCTGCTATTTTGGGGATATCAACAGGAATAGTTGATGATGAAAGTGGAATCATTTGACTCGACTTTGAAGGAGTCTCGGATTTAGAACTTGTTTCAAACCCTGTATTCTTTGATTGTGAAGCTTCTTCTTTTTGTGAGGACACTTCAGTCTTCTTTGGATTTTCTTCTACAGTCTCTTTATCATGAGCCTCTGATCTGAAACCTAGGGGAACACTTCCTTGAGCTAGAGGAGGGGTTGTGGATTCTTCTTGTAATATCTTTGGCAAACCGCTTCGTCGATGCTTCTGGAAAGTCAGAAAGTTGGTCTGTAGTTCAGGTGATAATGCCTGAACTCTACCTAATACTTCTTCATAGGTCCTGGCTCCCTTGAACATGTCATCATAGGGAGAAACCTCATGTTCGTACATTTTCATGTTGCAGTGAGTAAGGTGATTCCCTATAATTTGATAAGGGTCATGTTTTCTAAGTTCAAGGTCTACTAATTTGATTCCATCTAGTGCTACAGCTTCTACCTTGGCATGACCCAAGTTAAGTAATGAATACTTCCCAATCTGTAAAGGAAAAATTGGCCAGAACTTCTTCTAAGCCACTTTCAATTATGTGCCAATGCCACCAGTTACTATTTGGTAGGCCACCTCCCTGCACACCAATCTATCAAGAAGGAAATTCGGAAGTGCGTGAGGAGGAATCGAGCACCCGAAAACCTTGACATAGGAAAAACCCTCTTCAATAAACCAATCTGCGATCACCCTGAGATTTTCCACGATTTGCTATGAAATGCGAGGGGGTGCATAGCCATACAAAATTTGGTGCAGAGGTATCACTACATAGTGGCATATTTCGTAAAAGACATCTTTAGCATTCTCCTCCCATAGCTTAGAATGATAAACATGAATTGTCTCCTCACAGGCTAGGTTCCAGCTCCAGCTCATCAAAGGGAATGGAGTCATGTAACAAACCACATCCATAATATAGGCAGACATGTAAAAAGATGCAGGTTGGCCTTTCGATTTTGTTGTTTGATACTCTGCAACTTCACTAGCTAGATTGTCGGATAAAATTTTCCCCCAGTTGAAGTTGAAACCCTTAGCTACTTCGTGTAGAAGTGGCACCCATTCTGCTGGGAAATGGGTAGGGATTTTCCTCCCAAAGATTCTACATAGCATCAGGGCTATATAAACCATGTATTCATTTAACAAAGTTGTACACTCCTTTCTTTGACATTCTGCTATGAATTTGGGATTATAAATGTATTTATAAGTAGGGGGCAGTTTGTACATTACTTGGATGTGCTAGGGTCTGAACAAGCCGACGATGAACCCTTGGCTGTTTTGAATGCTCCTTGTCGGAACATCGGTTTTCTCTAAATCCCAACATACCATGTCATTATACGGCATGAGTCTCGGCCATGTGGCTATTTTGTGCTGCTCAGACTCTGCTATGTATCTGAGTTTATTTTTAGTCCTTTCATTTCCGAAATCGTTGGGGCAATTCCTAATCTCATAGTCCAAACTCTCAAAAATTTGCCTCCAAGATTTGATTCAATGCACAACATGTGGCATAGTGTCTGATACCACATCTCCATTCGGATTTGAGCTTCCACCTACTTCTTCACTCTTCTTAGGTGCTTTTCTAGGTGCCATGGTGTCTATGATAGGTGAAAACTTGTTGCAGAGAAGAAATGCGTGAGTTCTTATGAATATAACTCGCTCCTAGTCTGAAAGTGAGAATGAAATTCAAAATAACAAGCCTTTATTTACCTTTAACTCGTCTTAAATTTATCGTAACAAAAAAATTAAATGCTTTAACGAAGATGGTATGCCTAGAGATACGCAGTCTATGTTCAAAATATCTTAATTAATCTGTTATAAAGACTGTAACATATTGACGATTCAAAATTGGGATTTCGAAAGGAATGTCATTGAAAACTCCCAAATAGCGAAATGCGAAAAGTTATTTAATTATCATTAATCTCGCTTTAAAGTTAAGTTAATCTGTGTTAAAGCACTTAATTATTTCGAGATTTCATGTTTCGGAGTTTCGAACATCATGTCCTCGAGAGGTATAACACAAGAAATCCCAAATCGCGAAATCACGATGGAGTTTATTATTGTTAAAGCTTCTTACTTCTTAATAAACCTAGCATTAGATTTTAAGAGTTTCGCGACTTCGGGGTTCGGGGTTTTAAAGAGACTCAAGGTCGACTCTTGATTTCCCGAATTACGACTAATTATCGATTCATAAAAAAGTTTAAAACTTAATTAATCATGATTAAAAGGTACTTTGTGATCAGCGCGTCGGGACTTTAAAAGTTGTTTGAGTTGAGATTACTGAAAAAGAACATGCGAAAGGCTTGGAAAGTTGTTAATGTTTTAAATTGTTACTTTTAAGATCAGTTAAATTCCTTTTAAACCATCACTTTTCGGGACTTCAACACCGGGACTTAGGATTTATTGTTAAAAAACATACTTCGTGAATGGCTGAACTCCGAAAACCAAAAGTTCCAAAAGACCTTTTGACTTATTTTTGAACTAAGGGCGGTTCCATAATTAGGAAAAAAGGAGGTTTGGACTTAGAGAAGAAAAAATAAAATTTGTTTCAACATAGGCTCCATCTAGGGATCTCGTCTCCCTGCAGGACAAGAAGAAATGTAGACCACGTGCCTTTATTGGGCCAATAGAGTCATTAGTTTGTTTATGAAAAAACTTTTTCAGGAAGAGGGTGTAGGGGAAAAAGGGGGTTACATATTTATCTCTGAAAGCTTTAGAAACCCAATCACTATTTAGTCTCACTTTTAGGCCATTTGACTTCCTCTTTCCTGATAATGATTTGTGGTTTTCTTAAGATAACCCAAAGAACCTTAGGAATTTTAACAGGTTTTGTTGATCTTGCTTGCCTCAAGGTGAAGTAATTTTAATGTTTTTAATCAAGGAGTCTTGCGTGAACTTGGGATGTAGATTGAACTTTAAAGAAAACTAATTTACCAGAGTACAATATGGTTCATGTATAACAACCTTACAGATATCTTAGACATTGCTTCACTACTAGCGAGCATGTTCAATACCCTGATGAAGTTATCTGATTCCCTTTATTGAATTTCCTTTCACCACTTCAAATTGTAATTTTGCATTTAAGTGCTAAGATGAGGGAAATCATTTTATGATTTTCCTTTCATCACCTCTTTTTGGACTAGATGAGGGCAATCAATTTTTTGAATTTCCTTTCACCATCCGTCTTATATTTTCTTCGACATGAAGTGGGGTCAATCAATTAGTATAAAGTATACCAGGGGTGATATCTGTGTATAATTTTGCAACAGAGGTCTGTCAACTCACTTTGATTACTCTGGATTAGTTTCTTTTTGGCCTTCAAAACATCTTAGTCTGCAGGAAAAATTATGGGGGAATTTTATTTCCAGGGACCTTCTTTTGAGAAAGACTAATTTTTTTTAGAACCTGTTAAAAGAACTAAGAGAGTCATGATTGTCCTACACACATCTTTTCTCAGTAAGATTTTGAAAAGTAGCGAGGACTTGCCTTTCTTCTAAATAATCTTTTATCCACTTTCAGATATAAAGTGTAACCTCCCCTTCCTTTGTGGAAATCATGGGAAGGCATCTGGGATTAGGGGGAAGGTACCACAGATTGCGACATGATGACAACGAACGCTTTGGACTTCATAAACATAGTTGTGGCAATGCAATCCTGACTCTTGGAACCCTTTTCGAGGTCACTTTACTTCTCCTCTTTATTTTACTTATTTTTATTTTGTTCAAAAGAATCCTTCACGATCCATAGAAAATTTCGTTCTCTTGATTATCTCTCGGGTGAAAAATTTCATACTCATGAGACCATTGTTCCACCTAAGTGATATTTATTTAAAGTCCAGAAATTTCAGAAATTCATACCTTTGTCTTACCATTTTGTTCTCATCTTAGTAAATTATTTTTATCACCTGTTTCGAGCAAATCAATTTCCTAGTACCTGACCATCCGTTCTCTTTTTTTTGTTTTTATGTTTGGGTTGTAGACCAGAATCCTGCAAGGAGACAACATGAAAAGCGTCAGGGTTTTAATATTGATAGAATTCAATGTGTTGAATATTTTATATCTCTATTTCTAGGAGATCACTAACCTGTTTTATTTGCGGTGAAAGTAAAACTTACCGAAAAACTAAAAAAAAAAAAAAACACAAACTGGTATATACAATGGAATTTTGGAAATTGTTTATTACATATAGTGCTTCAGATAACATCTGTTGATAGGGGCATTGAGGATTTTACCGTCCAAATTTTCTAATAGAAATGAGTTCTTCCCTTCAGAAGCTGAGACTTTGAATGGTCCATACCAAATATGATCGAATTTGCCATATTTTTCTAAGTCTTCCCTCCTAACATCCCATTTCAAAACCAAATCACTAGGGAGGAATTCCCTGTCTTTAGCCTTATGATCAAACAATGCTTTCATGTTGTCTTGATATTTTTGCAGTCTTTCATCAACCTCAGCCCTATTTTGTTGAACTTCAATCAGTTGATTTATTCTTCTTGTGACATGGTTTGGTTCTTCTTTTTCATCTTGCCAAAGATTCATCACAGGTAGAGCCATGTTTATGGGTAATACCACGTCAGTCCCGTATACCATTTGGAATGCAGAAGTGCCAATCAATTTCTTGGTTCCTATATGGTTTTCCCACAGGGCATATTTCAAATGAAAATGCAAGGATTTTTTTATTTCCGTTCAACACCTTCTTAATTATGGTAATTAATCTTTTATTTGATGATTTTGCTAGCCCTTTGCCTTGGGGGTAGTATTCTATGGAGTAACCCAATATAATATCGTACTTTTGGAAAAAGATAATCATTTCCATAGATTTGAATGCCTAGGCATTATCTGTAACTATCTTTCAGGGATAGCCAAATCTAGATAATATGTTTTCTTCCAGGAAGTCTATCACCATTGGATTTGTGGCTTTTCTAGTTGGAATAGCTTCTACCCATTTGGTGAAATAATATGTAGCGGTTAGGATCGATTTGTGTTGCGCACTAGAATGTGGATTAATCTCACCTATAAAATCCAACCCCCATTGTTGGAACAGAGATTTTGTTTTAACTAGAACAAGAGGTAGTGTTGGGAGTTTCTGCTTGCCTGCAAATAATTGGCATGAATCACAAGCTCTGACTTTGGCATTTACATATGTGAATAATTTAGGCCAATAATATCCCTCTCAGAATTTTATAAGTCGTTTCTCTCCATTTATGATGCCCTATGCACACCCCTTTGTGGAATTCAATTATGAATTTTTTGGTCGTAGATTCGACTAGGCAAACTAGTAGAAAACCCAGAGGGTATTTCCAATACAATTGGCTTTCTGAAATACAGTACTTCACTGCATGCAGTTTCAACGTTCTAGGTTTAGGTGTAGCCATATCACTCGAGCATTTCAAAGTCAGAAGATATGATACTATATCTTTGTACCACATTGAAGTTGTAAATTTTTCTTCTATACTGGTTGTAGCTACTTGGTCGTCGAGTTCGTCCATATCCAGACATCCTTCATAATCTTGTAGATTATTTATAATGAGCGCTCTGAAGTTTGATTCGGCTAGTAGCTTAGCCAAACCTTGTACTTTTATAAGTTTTATCGGTTTCACCTCTAAATCAAATTCTTGAATCTTATCAAGCCAACGACCCCTCTTCTCGTCGCTATCAGATTGGACCAATATATCCTTAACGGAACTGGTGGGTACATATGCAATTATCTTGGAGTGTAACACGTAGGTTCTGAAGGCCTTTAGTGCCTTCACCATAGAGTATGCTTGCTTTTCCAATATGTCATATTTCAATTCTGTGTCTCTGAAGATTTTACTGAAGAATGTTATTGGTTTCTCGAAACCTTCTTCATTCTTTTGTAGGAGTACTGCCACAATTGTGTGTTCGGATGCAAATGATAAGATCAAAAATTCCTTGAGATAATCAAGGCTTGCCAGTACAAGTGTTTCACCTATAATTTTCTTGATGTGCGCAAATGATTCTTAGGTTCGGCCGTCTATTTAACTTCGTTTTTCTTCTTGAGCATATCTATAATCAATTTCATAATTTCAACAAAGTTCAGGATAAATCTCAAAAAAATTATTTAATTCCATCTCAAGATACAATATGGCCCAAGAGATTAACTTCTTTCATTGCAAAGTGATACTTTTTGGGATTTAAAGACAAACCAAATTTGTGACATTTCTCGAACGTTTGCTTGAGATGTATCAGATGATCTTCATCAGATTTAGAAAAAATGGTCAAATCATCAAGATAAATAACCACGAATCTATCTCTTTCGCTGACGAAGGCAATATCCATAGCCCACTGGAAGGTAGCACCCGCATTCATTAAACCGAAAGGCAATTTATCATACATAAATGTACCCCAAGGGGTGGTGAAGGCAGTTTTTTCTTTATTGTGATTTCTAATGACGATCTAGTTGTAATCGGAGAAACTGTCGATCATGGACATCCTATTCGATCCACCTACTTTTTCTAAAACATGGTCCATTTCGGGTAGCGGGTAATTGTCTTTAAGAGATGATTTATTTAGATTTCTAAAATCTACACACAGTCTAATTTATCCACTCTTCTTCATGACTGTGATCAGGTTGGCTACCCACTCAGAGTACCTGAGTGGTACAATTATTTTGGCATCTAGGAGTTTCTTTACTTCCCTTTCGACCACAGGCAATAATATGGGATTTATTTGCTTGGGCTTCTGTTTGAAAGGATTAACGCCTGGGTTTAAGGGAATCTTGTGTTTGATCACCGTGGTGTCATAAGTTCTCAGCTCATAATAAGACCAAGAAAATTTGTCTTTATATTGCTCGATTAAATGCTCATATCTACCTTTCATCTTGGGAGGAAGGTATTTTGATATTTTTACTATTTTAGGCACTTCTTTCGTGCCTATATCACAATCTTCAACTTCATCTGGTTGAGCCTGCAATGTAGATTTCAATGGCATATCATTATGATCAAATAATATTTCTAGGGGGATTATACCTTTAGGGATTTGATTATTTTTTATCACTAACATGCAATGATTTGCGATCTTATCTTGGAATTCTTGAGGATCCTCCCCTTCTTGCATAATCCAAGTATGATCGTTCTGGTTTTCTTGGTTGATATGCGTTTCAGCAAATTCTTCCACCATTTCAAGGAATTTTCTGATCTGTTCATCATCTTCAAAGACCTGCCAGTGTTGTATATTGTTTGGTATGGAAGGTCTGTGCTTCACCTCAATGTGATACTTAAGTTTTAAAGTTGTAGGAGGTGAAAAAGTTGAGGCTTCTTTAGATAACGAATCAGCTTGCAGATTTTCTGTACGAGGAATGTAATGGACATTAACTAACGATATTTTTTTCCCATTAGATCCTAGGCACAGTTTATATAAGTTCTAAATCTTGGGTGTTTGTCTTGATACTGTTGATTTACTTGTTTGACAATTAATTCTGCATCTCCATAGACTTCCAATTTTTTTATGTTTAACTTTCTGGCGGCTTCTAATCCCAAAACCAAGGCTTCGTACTCACATACGTTATTTGTGTAGTCTATGTTCCACTGTAGTCTATAAGAGAAAGGAATGAAAAAATCATCTCCAGATGATACAAAGAGTATACTTGCACCTTCTCCTTCGCATGATGTCGCACCATCAAAATACATTTTCCAGGCTCCAGTACTATATACACTTTCTTTTACCCTTTCTGTTTGATTTTTTTCTATGAAATCCTTAGCACATTCATCTATATCGTCATCAATTGATAAAATACAATTTCCAAAATCTTTCTCAACGATATAAAAAGGGTAATTGTTAGGACTATGTGGATCACTTACTGTGTATGCCAGTCGCATTTCCCGGTATAATCGAGTGAATTGTCGTCCGAAAATGGGAATCGTGGTGTATGCCATGTCTAGCTGAAGGGATCCTTCGAGCTTAGCACCCTAAGACCTGGATAATATCATACCATACTTTGGAGGTATGTCAGAAATAACCACATCCATCAGAATACTTTTTACTGGGATCTGGGCAAGATTTACTACCAAGTCTTTGATCATGCCTACACATTTAACCTTTCTCGAATCAAATGAATACAGGTTTCCATATGGCCTAGTAATTTCAAGGTGCAGTCTATCCATAATGGCCTTGGGCATCACGTTATGCGAGGCTCCATATTCTAGCATGCAGTTATGTAGCAATCGATCGTGCACATTTAGTGTAATGAAGAAAGGAGCAATGGTGTCTCTGGACCCCTCATAATGCGGACCAAAAATTATATTGGGATTATCATATTCCAAATTTATAACTTCATCTTGACTTCCCATATTCGAAAAATTCATCATTTTGGTAATTTGTTTTCAGTAAACAAGATTCTTGGCTAGTTCAACCAGAGGTGTCGGTATTTTAATTTTGTTAATCTCATTTTCTAGACTGAAAGCCCCTATGGTTTTTTCGATTTCTCTGACTAGCACTTCGGTCTCCTTCCTTTCAAGCCTATTCGTTTGCATTGCTGTGTTTTCAGTTATTTTTTACTTCCAATGTTTGTGTTTCAACTATCCTGGTTTTCCCAGCTAGGGTCTCAACTGCCTTTGTTTTGGCATTTTGTGGATCTACTCCTTTTATTTGGGTGTTGGGTATCTCGGCATCCTTTGGAGTGGCCTCGTATATTTTGCCTCTTGGCAGGATTTTCTTTGGTGGAGTAGTTGCCAAGATTTTATTTTTAGGCCTTAGATTGTACTTATGTTGGAGCTCGGCCATAATGGTATCAACTAATCCTTGATAAGAAAAATCATCTGTATCGTTTATGTTGCTATCCTTATTAGATCGTTGTTCGGTGTCTAGAGACCTCTCATAATCTTCCTTAGTCAAATGGGGTTGTAGACAATCATCGCCCAAATTGTTCATATATCCTTCTAGATCCTCAAATTATTGTATGTCATTCCCTACAATAAAATTTTCATTTTTTAAAGGGGTTTGAACCTTTTGATCTTCATTTTTAATATGTCTTTTTTGTATCTGAGGATTAGGGTTTCTTCTGAAATCTCTCCTAACAAATTGATCTGTTTTAGATTGATCTAGATCCATCCTTGAAATATTATTTGATAGCTCTTTTATTATCCTAGCCATATCGTCCATCTTATCGTCTAAGGATCTCCCATATCCTGAGGGTCCTGCTTGTTCTTTAAAACGTTTGGTCTCTTTGTTTCCCATTTCTACTTTTGTTTTCAATTTACCAGAAGCCATCATATTTGATTCAATATCTACGACGTCGTCTTGCATTCAAGTAAGGTCGGTTTCTCTCCTTTTTCTCAATAATAGTGTGAAATCGGGATCGAAATCTCCTTCAAAGGTTACCTTCGTTGCGGGCTGAGAAGGTTTAACTTTGATTGGGATCTTGTTATATAATTTATTAAATATTTGGATAAATTCAATAACCATTTCGGAATTTTTCTTCCTTAATGCCCCGAACTCAGTTAAATAGTATAAGTGGTCCTTTCTTTCCCCCCATTGTCTGAGAAAAGATTTTTCTAACGTGTCATAAGATAATATTGAACCTACGGGCAAATCTCGAAACCAAGTTTTCACCTGCCCTTAGAAAGTTTGTAAAAATAATCATGAATACACATCTTCATGTTCGAGACTAAGGATATCTGCGAATTGGTTGAAGTTGATATGTTCAACTGCAGTTAGGTCTCCTTCCCCAGTAAACTTAGGCAGGTTTTTCATATAGTTCTCGGGTAAATTGTGAAGGGGTACTTGGAGAACCAAAGAGGCGTATCTAGCAGCTACTTTGGTGAAAATCCCGGGAGGTGGGGGTTTCCCTTGGCCGCCCCCTCCTCCTCTTGTAGAAGCCATAGATATCCTAGGGGAGTTAACTGGTAGATTATAAAGAGGGTTTTGGAAGATGTATAGCGATCCCTTAGCTTCTTCGGGAGATGAAAAAACCAAAAGAAGGGGGGACAAGATAGGGGGACTCGGTTCCTCCGACTTGCAAGAAATGTAAACGGGAGAACCCACAGGCGTGGAATTTGAGTATATGGTATACTCTTTGAGACTTTGTGAGGTCGGGAAATATAACTGAATGGTTGGTGGGATATCAATCGATGCAAGTTTTACTGAGGGCTTCTCACCTTCGCTTCAGCAAGAGGTAGTCAAATGAGATTCAGATTTGATTTCTGGGAACACTAAATTTGGGTTTGTGGTCTTGGCTTCAACTACCTTAGCCAATGTTTTCATGGAAAGGGTTTGGGTGGGAACTTCTTGTGAATTTATCATTTCAAGTGGAAACTTAGCCTTAGGCTATGTGTGTTTAGGCTGGTAGGCCGTAGTAGTTTTCTTAATGAAACCTCTTGTTTTTAGTATTTTTCGGAATCAGAAACAGGCTCGGTCTACTAAGCATATGGGTTTTTTCTGGTGTTCATTCGACTGGATGCCAGCTTACTTATACATGGATTCGTGAAGTGAATAATAACTGAGCCTTTAAAATGTGTTCACTCTTTGTTCACTATCAAAGAGGGAAACTTATAAATGTCATTTTCCCAGGGAAAATAATTTCGTCTCTCCGTTCCCCGACAATGGCGCCAAAAAGATGTTGTTCCGGAGTTTATACTCAAGGTTGGAGAGTACAAAGTCTAGGCATATGAAAGAGGGTTTGTGATATAAAGAAAGGATAATACAACCCTTTTAAAAGGAAAAGGAGCTATGGTTAATTTCTGAGTTGTCTTTGTGTAGCCTCCAATTGTTCCTGAACATTGATGTCTTTCTCAATGGATGCCCATGAACGTTCAAGTTCAAACCGGGTGGTGGAAGTTTTTAAGATAGTATTGAAAAGGTTCAAGGCAATACTGGTCTGATCTGTGAGACTTGGTTCAATGTTGGGCTGTCTCGTAAATGGGACAGTCATGGAGGAGGAAATTTCTAAGGATTGGTTGCTTCTTTTTAGATTGTATGAGGAAATTTCCCGAATCTTGAATTAATAGTATAGCAAAATCAAAGGTCATTTCCCGTATTTGAGTTAAACTGAAAACCATGCATGGTCTGAAAGAAAACATAAAGTTGTGGAACAAGTGAGGCTTCGATCAAGGAAGAATCTCACACTATGATAGAGGAAGAAAAAAGATAAGGAAAAAATTTAATGAAACATTAGATATAATAGTCTAAGTCATTCACAGGTCTTGTAAGTGTTGATAGCCGATACAGAGGAAAAAATGTAAATGATTAGATCACTAAGAAATTAAATCACCACAGTAGAAGTTGTACTAAATTGTAGCTACACATTCATCAAAGATACATACAAAATGAAGTTAAATATGAAATAACAAAGGAGCACATAACTCAAACTTGAGGGGGTCTGGAATCTCTGACTTGCATTTTTATTAATTTTCGCAAAATGAAGAAACTGCCAAGAAACTGCGCCAAAATTCTGGAAGGTTCTATCGTATCCTTTGCTTCAAACACATACAACACTCTCTGAATTCAGGGTAGCCTATCTTCAATCTTTACCTTTTCAAAAATTTTCGACTGCAACTGTAGATTTGGATTTATTAGCCATTTATCCATTTGGGTGATGTTAAGCTGCTTCAATTTTGAGATCTCGAGCTGGGCTTCATTCCAACTCTCTTAGATATGCAGTTGGTGCCTCACAACATTGATCTGTCCTGATATCCTAGGACAATCACCTTCACCAATGCCCGATGTTTTTGTATCTAGCTGATCAAACACTTCTTCACATTCTTTCTTAACTTCTCTTTCCATTTTCCTTCTTTCAACAATATTGGTCTCCCAGGTTTTTAATATGATATCTCACCTGATCTATTCTTCTACAGTCAGATTTAGAATTGTTGGTACTTCCTCTCTAGACGAAAATGCTACTTCCTTTTGAAAAGTAGCGCGAGCTGCTGTAGCCTCTTTCTCTTTGAAATAAATGTTATCCAGCAAGTGGCTTATTTCTAGGAAATAGTTTTGAACAATTTCTATCTTAGAAAGCATGTTTTGTTGTTCTACTTACAGTTTCTCATGCACCTCTAATGCTTGGGATTGAAATGATTTTATATTCACAACTTGTCCTTCAATATATTTCAGCTCGGCCTATATCTTTCTCACTAATTCCTCCTGGCGAATAACCCATACTTGACTCATTTGCATCTGCTTATTTGCTTCATCTAAACTAGATTTCAACAATTGCATTTCCTATTTGTCAGCAGTCCTGGCATTTTCAACTCTTTGGTTTACCTCCTCTCAAATATTATTTTCTGTGTGCCTTATTTGGTCCTGCAACTGAGCTATCATTTGATTTTTCTGCTTCAGACTTGTTTTTAGAGAGTCAACTGGAAATAAATTGGTAGTTGCCAAAGCTTCCATAAAGCTTGATACTTTTGGGGCAAATTCTTCCTCTTCTAGGTTTTTCCCATCTAAGAGCACTCTGTGTTTCTTCACCATTGTGCCTTCTCTCAGATGAATTTTCTACTTTAATACTTCCTTCCTCTTCCCACTGAAAAAGTAGTCAGAGGGGGGTATCTCTTCTCTAGAGATAAGAGTAAGGTCACTTGCACACATGACTTGCATATGGGGGATCCCAAAGGTTGATTGTATAGGAGTTAATGATGCAATAGGGTTGCCCATTTCTGAAGATTGAGTTTCTCCTTCTGTTTTGGGGATATCAACAGGAATAGTTGATGATGAAAGTGGAATCGTTTGACTCGACTTTGAAGGAGTCTCGGATTTAGAACTTGTTTCAGAGCCTGGATTCTTTGATTGTGAAGCTTCTTCTTTTTGTGAGGACACTTCAGTCTTCTTTGGATTTTCTTCTGCAGTCTCTTTATCGTGAGCCTCTGATCTGAAACTTGGGGGAACACTTACTTGAGATGGAGGAGGGGTTGTTGATTATTCTTGTAATATATTTGGAAAAAAGCTTCGTCGATGCTTCTGGAAAGTCAGAAAGTTGGTATGTAGTTTGGGTGATAATTCTAGAACTTTGCCTAATACTTCTTCATAGGTTCTGGCTCCCTTGAACATGTCATCATAGGGAGAAACCTCACGTTCATACATTTTCATGTTGCAGTGAGTAAGATGATTCCCTACAATTTGATAAGGGTTATGTTTTCTGAGTTCAAGGTCTACTATTTTGATGTCATCCAGTGCTACAACTTCTACCTTGGCATGAGCCAAGTTAAGTAATGAATACTTCCCAATCTGTACAGGAAAAATTGGCCAAGAATTCTTCTGAGCCGCTTTCAATTTTGTGCCTATGCCACTAGTTACTATTTGGTAGGCCAACTCCTTGCACACCATTCTGTCAGGAAGGAAGTTTGGAAGTGTGTGAGGAGGAATCGAGCACCCGAAAACCCTGACATAGGAAAAACCCTCTTCAATAAACCAATCTGTGATCGCCCTGAGATTTCCAACAATTTTCTCTTAAATATGATAGGGTGCATAGCCATACAAAATTTGGTGTAGAGGTAACACTACGTAGTGGAATATTTCATAAAATACATCTTTAACATTCTCCTCCCATAGCTTAGAATGATAAACATGAATGGGCTCCTTACAGGCTGGGTTCCAGCTCCAACTCATCAAAGGGAATGGATTCATGTAACAAACCGCATCCATAATATAGGCAGACATGTAAAAATCTACAGGTCAGCCTTTCGATTTTGTTGTTTGGTACTCTGCAACTTCACTAGCTAGATTGTCGGATAAAATTTTCCCCCAGTTGAAGTTGAAACCCTTGACTACTTCATGGAAGTGGTGCCCATTCTGTCGAGAAATGGGTATGGATTTTCCTCTCGAAGAGTCTACATAGAATCAGGTCTATATAAACCATGTATTCATTTAATTAAGCTGTGGCATAGCTTTCGTGGGTATCGGCTCTAAATCTTGCTGGAATTCCCCACCATTCTTTGATTGTATTTGGATATGTTTGATCGAATTCTATGCACTCCTTTCTTTGAAATTCCTCTATGAATTCAGCATTATAAATGTATTTAGAAGTAGGGGGAAGTTCGTACATTACTTGGATGTGCTCGGGTCTGAATGAGCCAATGATGACCCCTTGGCTATTTTGAATGCTCCTTGTCGGAACATCAATTTTCTCTAAAGCCCAGCATACCATGTCATTATACGGCATGAGTCTCGACCGTGTGGCTATTTTGTGCAGCTCAGACTCTGTTATGTCTCTGAGTTTATTTTCAGTCCTTTCATATTTGAAATCTTCGGGGCAATTCCTATTCTCATAGTCCAAACTCTCAAAAATATGCCTCCAATATTTGATTGAATCCACAACATGTGGCATAGTGTCTGATACCACATATCCATCCAGATTTGAGCTTCCACCTGCTTCTTCACTCTTCTTAGGTTCTTTTCTGGGTTCCATGGTGTTTGTGCTAAATGAAAACCTGTTGCATAGAAGAAATGCGTGATTTCTTTTGAATATAACTCACTCCTAGTCTGAAAGTGAGAATGAAATTCAAAATAACAGACCTTTATTTACCTTTAACTTGTCTTAAAATTATCGTACTGAAAAAATTAAATTCTTTAACGGAGATGGTACGCCTGGAGATACGCAGTCTATGTTAAAAATATCTTCATTAATCCGTTATAGAGACTGCCACATATCGGCGATTCAAAACTGGGATTTTGAAAGGAATGTCATTGAAAACCTTGGATAGCGAAACACGAAAAGCTATTTAATTATCATTAATACCAATTTAAAGTCAAGTTAATCTGTGTTTAAGCGCTTAATTCTTTCGGGATTTTGTGTTTCGAAGTTTCGAACATCGTGTCCCCGAGAGGTATAACACAAGAAATCCTGAATCGCGAAATTGTGATGGAGTTTATTATCGTTAAACCTTATTACTTCTTAATAAATGTAGCATTATCTTTTAAGAGTTTCGTGACTTCGGGGATCGGGGTTTTAAATAGACTCACGGTCGACTCTTGATTTCCTGAATTATAACTGATTATTGATTCGTAAAAAAGTTTAAAACTTAATTAATCATGATTAAAATGTACTTCGTGATCAACGTGTCGGGACTTTAAAAGTTGTTTAAGTTGATATTACCGAAAAAGAACATGCAGAAGGCTTGGAAAGTCATTAACATTTTTAATTGTTACTTTTAAGATCAGTTAAATTCCTTTTAAACTATCACTTTTCGGGACTTCGACACTGGGACTTAGGATTTGTTGTTAAAAAACATACTTCGTGAACGGTTGAACTCCGAAAACCGAAAGTTCCGAAAGACCTTTTGACATCTTTTTGAACTAAGGGTGGCTCCATAATTAGGAAAAAAGGAGGTTTGGACTTAGAGAAGAAAAAATAAACTTTGTTTCAACAATGCCTTTATTTCTTGCAATGCTTGCAAGAGAGTTTCTCTTCCTTTCTTTCCATTGAATTTGACTTATTTTTGTGCCACTTCCTTTTGTCCTCTTTCCTTGAAGACAATTCTAATGATACACCAACACTTGCTTTCCCTGCTTCAATGTATGTCGCTTGAACAGAAAGCTCATCAAGATTAGTTGGTCCAAACATGAATACAATATTTCAAATATGTGAAGGTAAACCTCCTATATACTTCATAAGAGTTTCTTGGGTATGTAAAGGAATATCTAACATCGATGCCATTTTATGAAATCCATTTGTGTATTTTTGCATTGTTTGTCCTTTTCTTAGTTTTAAATTTTTCCATTCAATTAACGCTTTCTCTGTATAACCCAAAGGACATAATTGATTTCTAAGTGCAAAAATAAAACTTTTTCATGATGGAAATACATTACCCACTTGTTGCGTGCCATTTTGCAACTTGCTTTGCCACCAGATGAGTGTTGTGTCTGCAAGTCTAAGTGATGCCAACTTGATCTGAGTTGCCTCATCCTTAATCTGTTGCACACTGCAATACACCTCCATCTGCTTGACCCAATTGTCAAGTCTCTATGAATTAACTTCACCATCATATATGGGTAATTCAAATTTAACATCAAGTTTTAATAAAGTCATTTCATTCTTATGTTTATGGACATGTTTCTTTGTATTGGATTTAAAACTTGAACTTGAAGAAGAAGGAGAAGAAGGAGGTGAAGATGGAGGTGAAGGAGGAATTTGAGGAGGATCCTCTCCTTATTAACTTTTTCCCTTTGAATATTCATCAAGAACTGGTGTCTTTCGTTCCAAGTAATCTTCATACAAAACCTTCATCATCTCCGGCATGGCGAAGAATTTTTTTCGAAACTCTTTCTCATCCTGAGAAAGTCCCTCTTTTGATGCCATCTTCTCACTTTGAGAAGTTATCTTTCTCAATCCAATCAATGGATTATCTTCAATAATATTTCCTTCACCATGGTGTAGCTTTCCCTGGTTAACATCCAAAACTCAAATCCAAACGTCAACTGCTCTGATACCACTTGAACCGAAGAGATCTGTTATACGACAATGGTTGAATTATTTAGCATGTGTAAATTAACTAATTAGGAAGTTGAATGAAAGAGGAAGAATTATAGAAGAAACATCAAATTCATACGCACATATACAAATCTGAAATAAATCATAAACAACAAAAAACCATAAACACCAATGTGATAATGAAGTTCGACAATCTCACCTATGTCTTTAGGCCTTTGTCTTAGTGGGTGAGGATTTCTTATTTCTGTTCAAAGCTTTAAAATGGAATCACAATAGTGCACAAAGGTTACAAAACTGATATGATCTTAGTCTACCAGATATCTAGAACCCAACAAAAGAAATGACACTAAAATCGGATGATCGGAGCTCCCAGAAATGGCCCGCAAAGGTGCACTCCTCAATAGCTTCCCTCCATAAAAATGTCTCTGGCTTGGAAAATATTTAGCATAACCCTACTTTGAATGTCCTCCCATGACCTCAAGAAGTATTGGTTTATATATTTATGAATTTGGTAACCATATCCCAACTTCCCCCCAAGATCTGGCCTAAAAAAGGGTCCAATATCCCCCAAAAATGACCAAAATCCCTCAATTATGTTGAATAATATCATTAAAAATCTTTACACATAGCATAAAAACCCACTAAAATGAAAATATTCAGGATAAGCCCCAAACATGGGCGTGCCCCCCCTTTTCTAGGTCACATGGTAATATGTGGCCAAGCGCCAACCCACAAGGTGTTGCGCGTTGGTCCCTTTTCAACAAACTCTAGTTGCATGCATAGGGCATGTGTCCAGGCCCCAAAATCCATGTACCATTACATTGTATAAGCCCTCGAAATAGCAGCCCCAAAGGTTTATCCCCTATTCGGTGGGCTAGCCCAACTGATCGGGATAAACCCTTAACCACTGCGCTAGCTAACGAACCATCTGGGTCACATGGTCGAAGGTACCAAAATTGGTAGCTAGGACCTGTTCATCTATGCTAATAGTCATGAGTATAGGCTTATGGTTCCATTGTAGGGTCCCGTGGTAATGTTTACACCGAGGGCTGGGGCTAGGCCCCATCCCTAACGTCGCCCAACGATCCTTAAACTCAAACTTAAATATAAAAATGCACCCATAGCTATCAAGTGACACTTGTAGGCGGGTTGGTAGCCCGAACTACGCAAAGCTTTGGTGCCTGTGAGGTCCACGGTTCGAACCCCATAAACTCCAATATTTTACCAAAACCAACAAGCCAATAAATGGGTGCCACATGGCATCCCATGTCTAGGCCACGTGGCACCACCTCATTTGTCTAATTCTGATGTGACATGTCAAACGTCAATTGAACCAGCTCTGCCACACATGCCTGCCACATCAATATTCCATTGTACCTTCCACTGGACCTACCACGTGCACTCCGTATGGGCGTGCCACATGTCACCCTTGCAGTGGTGACACGTGTCACTTCCTGATTGGCCCACCGTACTTGCCCGACATATCATCCATCCATATGCCCAGTAAACCTTCCACATCAATTGTACGGACCCTACCATGTCATTGCAAATTGTGTCTGCCATGTCAATGCCAACTGTGCCTACCACGTCAGTTGTATGGACCTGTACAGTCATCTGCCACGTGGCACTGTACAAACTGTACAGTCATCATTTTTTTGCTTGTTTGAATAAACGAATAGATCTCCATATCTGGAGCATACAAAATTCGTTTGAGTCCATTCAAGTTTCATTGGGTTCATATCGATGAGGCCTATGCATACGTCCATTTTGAATCCATTCCGAGAACTTTGAGTTTTAGGCCTTTCTGAGCCCCATCAAGCTCCTGGATCCAAATCTGGATCAATAGTCGAGTAGTACAGATAAGATAAAAATTGATCCTCCTCAGTTAGTGCCATGAGATATTGGGCTGAGTACTATTCATGGACCTACCAGAGAGATATAGCACTTGACACTCCCCTGACCTTAGGACCTAGTAACCTTTTTCAAATAGATTACCCATGAAGGATACCTATAAACAACCTCATACTTCCCTAGATAACATGGTCACCCGCTCTACTATATGTAGGTAGTACTTTTTGGATGGTTAGGTTAATAAATTTCAAGAGAACATAAATGGGTTAGATAAGAAGTTGGATGAGAATTTGGAGAAAAAAGGTTATAAGAAGCTATCCAACTTCAAAAAGATGGTGATTGAGAAGTTGTAGGATATGTTAGCTCAAGGCATACTAGAAGAACAACACTGGAATCCAAAACAAATTGAGACACACCAGGAAGAAACTTCTAATTCAATATTATTTAGCGACCCATAACCCTCTTCGATTTCACACAGAAATATACCAATGGATAATTGTTGGGTATGTGTTATATTCTTTGCATGTGTGTGTGCGGGCGCGTCAAATTCGACAACTGCGTCTAACGATCCCTCTAGTAGTGCTCTTTGTGTCGTGTGCGTTGGGCACTTTCCTAGGGGGGTCCTAGGGGGGCAGGTATGCCCCCCCCTGGTTACGCGCAGCGTTTGGGGCAACACCCCAAAATTATTATTTTTTGGCGGTTTTTGCTACTTTTAGCGAATTTTGCTATTTTTAGCGGTTTACTAAATTAATCCCGGATTAAGGGATTAGGGTTTTGGTATCTACGAAATACCTAAAAACATTGTATATATTGTATGGTGAATGGTGAAAATTCAATATATAATGAATATAAGAAAGGTTTTCCCGGTTGAGGGTTTTCGGTATAAAATCTTTGTGTACTATGTGTATGAGCCATTGATTAAATTCTGTTTTTCTTAAGAATCTATATGCATTTCTTTACTTCACAGGTTTAAAACTTACATGTGGTATCAGAGTTCATTTTTGGCTTCAAAGGGACGCCTTTGTTGTTGAGGGTTTGGCTCGGTCTTGATAGATCAAGTTTATCTTGGGTTTGTGATAAACCTGGGTTTAGTGGGAGCTTTTGCAGTGGATATTCGAGTACAGAAAGAGGAATTGCGATATCTTCTAGAATCGAGATAGAGAAGTTCAATGGTAAAAACTTTGAGCTATGGAAGCTCAAGATGGAGGACCTTCTTGTAGACAAAGAAAAATGGATCGTTGTGGATCCTGGTACATAGCCTACTGGTACACCGTCTATGAGCAAATTGGCTACTGGTACACAACCTACTAGTACACAAACTACTAATACACCACCTACTGGTATGTCAAAGGAAGATTGGGAGAAGTTGGATAGAAGAGCAAGGAATACGATTCGAATCTGCCTAGCAGATTCGGTG
>SNQJ01S0070523.1:100673-117976 GCA_010110895.2 Picea sitchensis
TATGTATGTATGTGTATATGTATATGTATATGTATATGTATATGTATATGTATATGTATATGTATATGTATATGTATATCAAAGCATGATAGTTTCAAGTGGCATGACCCGACCTAGGTGGTTGGGTATGTTACAATCTAGTTTCAGAGCAGTTTTGGTTTTGGAGTAGTGGCGTGTCCCCGACCAAGGTGGTAGGGGGATGTTACAACCTTTTCCTTAATGTTTTCCAATTCATTACTACTTGTTGCATGTAGCATAATGGATAAAATTATTTCTTTAATGCAAAAATGAATTCATTACCAAGAAGAGATCATTTTACCATGCCAAAGGAGGTCTTCTTGAGTTTTTCTCTCCCACCAGATTAAGGTTCTGTCTCCTAGTAGAAGAGTGGCTAATTGGATATTTGTAGTGTCATCAACAAATTTTTGAATCATGCAATAGAATTCAATCTATTTGATCCAATAATCTAGATTCTCTACATCTAGTTCTCCATTATACATAGGTAACTCAAACTTAACATCTAGATTTAACAAAGGAAAATTGGATGTAACTTGTAAAACGTGTTTCTTCTTGGGAGTTTAAATAGAACTTGAACTTCAATAAGAAGAAGCAGACAAAGAGGACGAAGGACTTTCAGGAGGGTCACTACGACCTCCTACTCCTTTACCTTTACCAATGGTTTCTGATGTGCATTCTTCCTTTACCTTCTTTTGTTCATGGTAAAAGTCTCCCACCATAGCTTTCATCATCATGAATGTTTCAAAGGAAGCCTCCTCGTAACCAAAGTGATGTTATTCTCTCGGTGATGACATTTCTCGTCTTTAGAATACACATCCAATATATGAATTAGCTTCTTCAAGCGATCCTTCACCATGCTTGAACTTGAGCGTGGTTAACATTCACCCTTTCAAATCCTGTCAAACCTACTCTGATACCCAACTTGAACTAAAATTACTGAATTGATTGCAAATAATTAAAACATGATTTAACTTAGCTCAAATTTTTAAAGAACTTAATGAACAAATTGAAAGGTTGAATTGAAGAAACGAACAAAAGAATCAAAGACATAAGACACAAGCAAGTTGATAACAGAGTTCATCCATCTTGGGCTACATCTTCAGGTTTGATTCCAATGAGTGATTTCTCCATTAATATGTCAAATGATTAATTACATCAAATGGGTCTCCAACCTGCACAAAAACTGTCTTTGGCCTCTTCAAGAAGGCTGCAACATTGCTGAGAACAAATTTCCCTTCTCTTCCTACACTAAAAAAGGCCTTAATTTTCTTATTCCTCCATTTACATAGTAAAACAACAGTTTAAATACCAAACATGTTGAACCCTTTCAACATATACATATCCATTGGATTAAATAGTCTTGGCTCGATGGTTCAAACCCATGCCAGTTGGGATTTTGGGATATGCAAATATTACAAATTTAAATAATAAGTCATTTTCTTACCATAACAAGAAATTTCGTTGGTGTATTGGTTGGAAAGTTATGTTGGTTGAATGTAGTTCGTAGGGTCAAGCCCTTGGATCGTCCAATTTTTGACAATGGATAACATTACAAGTTCAAATATAATATTTCCCACTATTCATAATAAGTAATATCGGTGTCCCAATGGTACATCGTTGGGTTGTTGTTAATGAGGTCAGGGTTTGAACCACCCGCCCGACCTTTCCGGAGTTGATAAGCCCCTTTTGGTAAAATTGGGGCTGCCATGTGGCGACCTCTGATTGGTCCATGTGGTGGTCCCATAACCTGCATAGTCAGCCCACCATGTCAGCGCCATGCTAGCCTGTCAGGTCAATGCCATGTCAAACTGCCACATCAACCTCTATAATTTTAGATCATCCTGCCATATCAACATTTGTACACCCCAATCAACATGCCATGTAAGCATCTATACAGTCCAATCAACATGCCATGTCATCATTCATATAATCCAGTTAGTGTTACACATCAACATCCACACTACCACCTGTCAGGTCCATACTTCCATGTGTCTGATTGGTATTTCCATGTTTAATATCTGTACTTCCATGTGTCACATCCGTACTACCACATTTCCTAGTCGTACTACCATGTGTCAACCATGTCATCCTTTTTTGTATGTTTGGCCAAAACTTTAGAACGCCATAACTTTCTCATACAACGTCCATTTGAGCTCGTTCAAGTTGCGTTGGAAATGTCTCATTGAGCTCTTCGACATGGAGACCTTTTCATCAACATTTAAGAACATCAATTTTTATCTATCAGAAGATCCACCTAGATCACTTTTTATTTTTTTAATGCTCCATCCACTTTCTAGAGCCCCATGAACAATATTTTCAATCCCTTCACACATAGAGAATGTCAATAAGTCCTTGCAACTCTTGAGAGACAACCAATTATTCATTAAGTTCTCCAAATTTTCTTTTGAGGCTCTTGAGGTTGAATATTTGGGTCCCATTGTAACTCAGGGAGGAGTGCAAGTTGATCCCAAGAAAGTGACAACTATGCAAGATTGGCCTTGTCCCAAAACATTGAAGATATTGAGGGGATTCTTAGGACTTACATGATATTATAGAAGATTTGTGAAAAAATTATGGAAAAATTGTAGCTCCCCTAACTTCACTCCTTAAAAGGAATGCCTTTGTCTAAAATGATGTAGTATCACACACCTTCATTGATTTAAAGGATGCCATGTGCAATACTCTAGTATTAATAATGCTTGAATTTAATAATACTTTTATCTTGAAATGTGATTCCTCAAGTAGAGGTCTCATAGTAGTATTAATGCAAGAAGGACGCCCCTTGGAAATCACTAGTAAGAAATTGTGCGACTTCAATTCGGGAAAATCCACATGTGAGAAGGAAAGGATGTCTATCCTTTATGTAGTGGAGACTTGGAGGACATATCTCATAGGGAAGGATTTTTAAATCAAGACTAACCATCATAGTCTGAAGCAATTCTTTAAACAATGGTTGTCTTCAGTAGAGGAACATAAATGGGTCACTAAGATATTGGTGTATGATTACAAGATCATATATAAGAAGCGTAAAGAGAATGTTTTGTTGGATGACTTATCTAGACAATTTGAGGAGGATGGGTGTAATACCCCCAAGTTGTAAATGTACATATTGTTTATAGGTTGGTGAACCAAGATATTTTGGGTCAAAGTGCCTATGTGATATTAGGATGGCGAGCCTGTATGGTGAAACATTGGTGAGCCTGGGATTGTAAATTGTAATCACTCTTGAATATAATAATAAAATACATCATTGCTATAGACAAAGTCAGACAAGTATGGGGGGATAAGAATATATACGAGGGAAATGGGGTTAGAACTTAAGGAAATGGGATAAATCAATGGGGCTTAGGCCTAGGAATATAATAATATATTCACAAGTTATAAGTATTAAGTTATGAATTTCATCCTAAGTTCTCAAGTGGGAGAATGAGTTCCCAAGTGGTGTGTGAGTAGTTCTTTGAGTGCCACTAGTAAAAAATAGAACATGCATATTTAAACTTGGGTTTTAGTGGAAAATTAATTCAATTCCATCATTTTGGGTTGTTCTTACCATTTCTTGTGGGGTGTGATTTGAGGAACCACTACGACCTAGTGACATTTTGAACCCTATGAATCCTAGGTGGATCTAGGTGTACAATCCTCCTTGGGTTTCCTTAGGGAAGGCTGGATCCCTAGAGGGAGAATTAAATGGAATAGGTCTCCTTGGGTATGAGGCCTAGAGGATGCCTGAAAACTCCATAGTAGCATCTAGAGTTCCTGGAACCAAAGAGATCTAAGACTTCCTAGCCAGCCTGTGATGGAGCCCTGGAAGGGAAGTGGGGTAGCCTGAGGGACTATGGTGCAGAGAAGGGGGTTCACTTCTTTGGTTTGTGTATGCTAATCGGGAATGAGGCTATATATTGAAAATATTGTTGGAGTTAGTACCTTGGCCTAGTCATTGTTGTGTTGATTGTTAGACCACAGTTGGTTTAGGTAGCATCTTTCTCGGTGGATTCGTAGCCCCAAATCAGGGTTGAACTGTAGTTGAGAGTGTTGAACAACAATGTCTATGGCTAAGAAGAACATCTGAGGTATGCACCTAGTTGGTGCTTTTCTAAAAATATAAGTGTTCTTTTATGTGCTTTATGATGAGTAATGTGCATTTAATTATGTTTGATTGTGTTATGCTATAATTCTTTATTATTATGCATGGAATTATATGTTGTTAGGACTGCATGAATGTTTATGTGTAGGGAATAATATTACATATGGGTATTAGAGCCATGTTGTACATAATTAATAAATGGCATCAACGTTTTAATGAGTGAGGAAAAATAGAATTTAAAAATTCTAGATTGACAGATGTTGGATTTCATGACATATACCTATAAGTGATTCTAGGGTGTGTTACAATGGGTCACTCCTTGATTTATCATTACCAATTCTAGGATGGATTGAGTAATCTTGTAGGGAATGACTAGAAAATAATACTTGAAGGCATCTCATCTAACAACTTCAAGTATATCCCAATCTACCTAAAATTTATACATGGCAATAAGATACATTGCAATATAAAGGGCATATTCTTCTGCAAAAAGATTCAACCCTAAAACAATGAGTCTTAGAGGAGATACATTCATCACCAATATAAAGTCACTCTGGATTTCATAAAACCTATGAATGAATTAAGTGTTGATTCTTCTAGGAAGACATGAAAATAAGTATCCAGGATTTCAAAACATCCTATGACACTTGCTTATGAAACAAGAGAGATACGGTGAAGATACCAGGAGCATTAAAACCAATACTAATTCCAACATAGATTTCAACATAAATTTCAATGGATTTTATCATAGTACTTCCAAAAGAGGGAAACAAATCAATCATCATGGTGGTTTTTGACCATCTTTCAAAATTTGTTCATTTTTTCCGTATCTCGTTCTTTCACTCCCTAAATATCATATACCTTCATGGATCATATCTTCAATCTACATGGTTTCCCACTTCCATTTTCTTGCATCATGACTTCAAATTCACCAACAAATTTTGGTAGGAGCTATTTAAACTTCAAGGTACACAACTAAATACTAACACTCCATATCATGCTAAAATTGATGGTCAAACAAAAGTGGTCAAAAAGTTCTTATAAACCTATTTAAGATGATTTTCTTTCAAAAAATTTCACCAATGGGCATAATGGATTCCCCTTTCCAAAATATGGTACAGTACCACTTATCTTGGAGCTACCAAAATGACACCATATGAAGCTATTTATGGAAAAAAACCCTTGTTAGTGGCATCTGATGTCTGAAGCACATCCAAGGTTCATGTATTAGATAAAATTATTTAAACCAAAGAATTCATGATCAATATCCTCAAGGACATTGACTTAGTTATGGTGCAAAATTGAATGAAACAACAAGATGATCAACATAGATCATAAAATTCTTTTGTTGAAGGGGATAAAGTGTTTCTTCACTTACAACGTTATAAAAACACATCACTCAAAGACAAATTTCCCTAAAGGATAGCTCCTAAGTTCTATAGTCCCTATTAGATCATACAACACATTGGTCAAGTCGCCTAAAAGCTGGCTCTACCATCCCACTCCAAGATACATCCAGTCTTTCATGTGTCTTGTTTGAATAAGGTTATGGGATCCAATTGAAAAGTGTATACCAACCTACCAGAACTTGATGAAGAAGATTCCATTTGGCTCTAGCTAGAGGTAGTATTGGACACCAGACAATGTTAGTTGCACCAGAGCGCAATCAAGTAAGTATTGATCAAGTGGAGAGATATGCAACCAGAAGATGCCACATGGGAACCAAGAAATATTCTACAACAATTTCCTCACCTTTATCCTTGAGCAAAATGCTTCTTTCGAAGTGCAAGGGCATGTTAGGGTCCTACCCTAACCCCCTTATATACTTTATTAATGTATGATGCCACCTTCCTTAAATAAGACCCATCAAATAGTTAGTTAATAGTCATTCATTGTAAAAGGGGTACTCTTTGTTAATAAGGCTCAAATTAGTTAGTAGGACCTCTTTATAAGTGGGCCCGTATGTAGTTAAGATTCTCTTTGGATAGATATATATAGAGTAGACACTCTTTGGATAACAATTTTACTAAATTAATTGCTAGAATTGACTTAATTTTGTTGAACATAACACTTTGGTAGATAACAATTTTACTAAATTAATTATAGACACACATTTTCTCTTTGAAATAAAGTAAGAAGTTATATTATAGTAGAGAAGTTATCTTTGAGATCAACAAGGCTTTAGAAAATTTGGTAAATAACAATTTTATTAATTTAACTTAAATCAGTTGCTAGACTTAATTTTGATGAGCATAACAATTTGATTAATAACAATTTTAAAAAGCGTTTATTTGTTAAGACTTATTTTCACTGGACATAACAATTTGGTAGATAACGATTTTATTATGTTTATTTTGATTGGACATAATATAATTTGAATGATAGATAAAATTAACATGATGAAATGAATACATTAAGAAGTGGTTCAAAGTTTTAACATAATTAAATCGACACGTTAAATATTGCACAAAATTGTGTATTATGTTCATTCATGTCGCATTTCCTGGCCTTAGACAACCCATTTTGTAAATTGGTAATGTTCATAAACTTATTTATAAACACTTTAATATTTGAAGCATTTGAATATGTTGCAAAGAGTCCTTTCTTGATTATGGAATGTTTGCTTGGAAATTATACCTTTTTCCTAATTTCACCTTGGTGGTTGGCATGGTTTCCTAGTAAGTGGGCCACCATTGGGAAAAGGGTTTCTACTGGGTAGTTCCGTGAAGGGTCATCGTACCATTCCCACTCATACTTACCACTTTCCACACTTCTTCCCCTTTGTTTCCTCATCTTTTGGGTTATTGTGCTCATTGACCCCAAGAAGGGTTTGTACCCCATCTCATGGGAAGAAGGGGTTGAAGGCCCAAAGGTGTTGTAGCTGGAAAAATTTAAAAGCCATACATTATCCTTCCAATTTCTCTCCCTAAGGTCATCAGAACAGTGAAATGTTTCTCCAAAAAAATGAATGACATTTTAAAACATATAATATCTCGCTTGTTGGGGGGATGCATTTACGATGTCTTTTAATTTCCAGTGCATATGGTACTCAATATGTTCCTAAATTCAAGTGGCATTGTGGTTCTCTTTACTTTCCATTGCACATAACATTCAATGTTTGGACTATAATAAATTAAAGGCAATGGCTTGGAAAATGTTGCATTAAAAACGAAGGATGCAACACACCCTTCACAAAGGCACCCATAAATGAGACAATATAAACCTTTGATGTGTGAAGAGCTCCATGCCTAGAAGTCTTCCCCAACCCACCTCATACTCATCACTTGATCTATATAGGGTCTACTTGGGAAACATTCCTCTACTTGGGGATTCACTTACCCAATAGGGAACCATGACGCCCCTAAGGCAATGCCATGTACGTTTTCCTTTGGAGGACTAGGAAGTCACTTCTCATCCCTTGATGTCACCTTGGAGGGATAGGGTTTGATGCATGAGATGGTTCCAGAGGTGGCTTGATAGGAGGAGACCATGGCAGGACACTTTGGTATGACACATGGCCTTAGGAGGCCCAATGTCTCCCTTCTCATGCTTTACATTGCACTTGGGATCCTACATCACTCTCTTAGGGCATGACATCACCCTTCTAGGGTTTTATTTCATGTAAAATTTTATTTTTGTATATTGTAATGGAAAATTAAAGGGGTTAGCCCTCTTATGTTTTGTTGTTGATAATTTAAAATGGGCAACTAGGTGAAGGTGGATCCATATAAATAAAGCCACTTGAAATTTTCATTTTATCATCACATATTCTCACCATTTGTGAGAGACTAAGTCTGGTATTTTCACCCTACTTTTCTCTCTCTCTCTCTTCTACACTCATGCAACTTTCTTGGAGGATCATTTTGTGGATGCTTTTGCTGATTTTTTTGATGGAATTTTTGCAATTAGGGTTTTATCTCATTCTATTTTGGTGAAGTAAGTGAAATTTATGCAATTTTATATTTTTGTTATCATATGTTCAAGGTGATTTATCTTTTCCATGCTACACTTCTTTCTTTTCAAAACCCTAAGAGAGGAGCATAATTGCTTCCTCCTCTCACAAGGTTATTCTTGTTCAAAATTGGTGAAATCACCTTGCTCGAATTAGCTGATCCAGATTTATGGGTGGAACAAAATGAAACCACAGATTTATAATATTAACACAGAAACAATGAAAAATAACATAGATACAATAAAACTTGACTTCTATTAAATAATAAATATGTTGAAAACTATAAAATGTAGACTGAAAACCAACTTGCTAGAATGGTGGTAGCTTATCGCTGAGAAGAGATGCGACGACTACGCTCATTCGAAAGAAGATGAGTACAATGAGGATTTGAGGGAAATTTTACAATAAACTTGAATGAAAAAACCCCAAACATCCAAAAATCTAACCCTAGGAGATGAAGTTCCAAAATTCATGTGGGCCTCGTTGGGGTAAGTTAGCACATTAACTTCCCGGAGTTGTAACTTTTGCATATGATCTCTGTTTAGGGCACACGATAGCTTGTTGGAAAGGTGTTCACAAGGTGATTCATTCAGGGGGATCAATTAGAGCCCTTGGATTCCATTGATATTCCTGATCATGAAATTGTTTTGTTTAGGCCCTCTAAATGGCCCCAGAAGTTTAGGAACCAAAAAATGCTAAAAATAGTAAGTTGCCAAAAACCTGTTTTGAGCCAGTTGGAAAAGATGTGTGGCCACCGATATCCTCCTGGATAATTAGAATCCTAAATTCCTAGAGTTATATCACTTTATGATTTTATCCCTAGACTCTTGATTGTGATCTAGTTGAAGTATTTAAGAAGGGAGAAAAGGTTGCTAGAGGCCAAAAGTGCCTGCACTCTAGCAATCCTTCTCCTCAAGGTTTAAACCCTAAATCCCTGTCGTGCTATCACTTTAAAATTCAAGCCCTACCTCTTACCATTTAATATATTCATCTCCAAACATATTTCATTTTTATTGTGAAGACTCCATATCCCTCGAAGGCACTGATCTCTAATCTCTATTATGGTGAAAGTGATCAACAAACTCTCAACTTTAATTCTCTCAATATTTCTACTAACTTTACTAACCCTAACTTAATCTAATTGATTGATTAACTTGTTGTTGTTGCAAAATTTTACTACAACCATCCTAATATAGACTAATTTGTTGCATACATTTCTCTAATAGTGGCCTAACTTACCCATAAATTGCATCTAACAATTGGACAATGTTCTATTGAGTTAATTCTAGGATTTCATGGTAAATTGTTGCAATTCTGAAGTCTATTTCTTGTTGTTGTTATAATTTATCTATTTCTAATGTACCACTATAATCTGGTGCAATTTCATAAGATCCATAGTGATATTTTTTGTCTAGGGTCCCAAAGAGGTATTAATTTCATACTTGTACTTGGAAATCATTATATATATGCTATAAGTGTTCTTATTCTGGGTAGGTACTCAATTTTTTTTTACCTCTTATTTATCCTTGACCTAAATGTTGATTTAGGTGATCAAGAGAGGGGGAGGTAGGATCGGATAAAAAACTTACTACTTTGATCCCTTGAGGTCATTGGGGAAGCCTCCCCTGTGGTGGACCTCCTCCATCACTAAAACATGGGGATTTATTTCTAAGGTGACTGTGGTAGGATTTATTGTAGTTATGAAAATTTGGGGACTTGTGTTGGGGCTTTGGATCACATACAAATCATGTAATAACATTTTTTCATTGTTGTACGGGATGATTGAGTCATTCTCCTCAATGACACATCTTTTGGTAAACATTCCTCGAAGCCCTAAGACCTTATCTCTCAAATTTACCCAATGAATCCACTGAGGGTGATTCCCTCACCTTCCTTTTATGATCCTAGAGAGATCATCTGGAAAATCCACTGATACATTTTGAGCTGTATTCCAAGTGATGGAATTATGAATTTTTAGGAATGGTTTCCTTGTATTGATTTTGAAAGAATTATTGGATACCCAATCAAATATAAGGATGGATGGTAAGAAAAATTTCCAAAATTCAATGGGCAAATTGTTTCCCATGTAGTAAAGTTCTTGAAATACATGTGGGGTATGGGGGAGCATGAAGATTTGCAAATACAATGGTTTTTGGTCTCTATATCATTTGATGTATATGATTGGATCAAATCTACTTGCAAACCGAAAACCATATTCTCTATCACAGGTATCATTAGCAAATTTCTTGAGTATGTGAATTCATAATCTCAAACATATGAAGACACTCCTCAAGAGCTCACAATAGCCCTTAAGAGAGAGGGTTTCTTCCCGAGTCCTCATATAGGAGACCTTAAGTAATCACACCATGCCCTCAAGAAGGTTTTATTGGCAATACTCATCCTCATGATGAAAACATTACATTGGTAGTTGCTCCACTTATTGAGGATGTAGAACTAGAACAATGTGGAGAATTCTCCAAAAGGATGAAGGAGAGTGTCAAAGAAGATAAGAATTTTTGAAAGGAAAAGGTTGATCAATTCATATATATATATATATATATATATATATAAATCTATTAATTGACATTTTTGCACAAAGACAAGAAGAACATGACCACAGATTGGAAAAATATGAACAAAGTCTCGAAACTTCAAGAGAGGAAGAGCTTGCGAAGGCATACTTTTGAGTAAAAACATTATGTGCCAGCATACGAGAGAAGTATGAACAACCTTGGGTTTTATCTAGGATATTGGATTTAAATGTGGAAGGAGAAGAATGGGATGATTCAAAATATGCAAATCTTGATGAACTTCCCCCTCCAAACAAACATGGAAGTGATGAAGAGTTTACTAACAAATAAACTCCATATCTTGAGTGTGGCTTGGATGAGAGACTTGAAGAACATGCATCTCCAAGAAAATATTTGGAGGAAGAACCTTGTGAATAGGTATACCTACCCCTTGAAAATGAGCAAGAATCACCTCATGATTCTATTAGAGACAACACATATTTCATTTAAGAACAAGAACTTGATGAGGTGAATCATGAGGGATATCACCAAGTACATGAACATGAGTTGCCTTTTGAAAATGTCGGAGAAGAACACTTTGATGAAATGCACCTTTTTGAAGAGATAATCCATGAAGAGGCTCGTCATCAAGATGAAACGTCAAAATTTTCTCCTCTATTTGATGAAGTCATCCAAATATCCATTCCTCTAAAACATGAAGAAGAGGACATGGTAATTTATGGTTCCTTACAAGTCTTTTATATTGCTCCATTTCATGATTTGTAAAGTGAAGAAGTGTTGGAGGAACCTTTGGATGCATTAGACCCTTCATGTTATGATAAAAGTGATGATACGATTCAAAACATTGATGATTTTATACATGTTGGGAGAAGTAAATGGGATGTGATTTGTCCATGTGAAGATACCATTTACAACATTGAAAGTCATTTTCAAGTGTTTCTTTTACAACAACCATGTGTGATTGCTACCGATTCAAGATCTTGGCAACAAGAAGATGACATGATTACCTATTTGTTCCAACCTCCCAAGGATGATCTAGTGCAACCTTCTCATGATGATTTTCAGTCTTATCCTTGGGGGTTTCATACATATTCTTTTGAGCACTTGGATCCATCTTACGAAAAAGAGTTTCAACCACCAATATGCTCTAACTTTGATGGGAGTAAGAACATGATTGTCCTAGAGCAAGATTTTTGTGATGAGAGTTTCCAACCTTTTCCTTTTTCACCTTTTTGTTCCACTATAGACATGGTTGGAAATTTTCCTCATGATAGCCATTTTCCATTTGGATAGAGTTGTTTTCAAACTATGGTTTGTTGTGGGGGTTTTCGGTTTCACACATAAGATTAACAAACCTTTGGTTGGGAGAATTGTTTTTCCTTTAGGCCTGGTTTGATCCCTTCCCTTTCTCTTTCTTCTTCCATGGGAAACCTTAGATTTTTCTTTAGGTTCCTTCTCATTCCTTCTCAGTATTTGAGCATTGGCCTGGTAACTGAGGATGAGGATTTTTATTTTCCTAATTCTTTCAGCCTTGTCCTAGGATGGATAGGGTAGGGTTTTGGTGATGCCTCTTTGCATGAATTTTTCCCTCCCTCCGACCTCCATAAATTATCCTTTGCGATTATGTGTGATATGATAGTTGTTATAACTCATGTTCTTTTTGTGCTTAATTTATCTTTATTCTGGTTTGTGATGAAGAACAAGGGTAGATGTTCTAGCACAATGATAGGATGGATTTATTGGTTATATTATTATACCTAACATTTCAACTAACATAGATTAGGTAGGGTAGGGTAGGCATTTGCATACTGCATTGTATTATATATATGTTGCATTCTGCATGCCATGCTAGTATGGTTTGCATTTTCTTGGATTTGCATAGATATTTATGATTTACATATTGTCTTTATAGAACCCTTGCATCTTGATTCATAAGATTCACATACTCATATTGACATGTTAGAATGAAAAATAGTAAAAAAAATATTTTCAAGTTTTTCTTTAAATTTTCATAGTATCATTTTTTTCATGTGAACAAGGGGTGAGTTACACCACCCCTCTGATTTCAACATTTTTCTTGAGTTGTGTAGGAACAATTCATACCAGAAGATACGAAGGTTCTCATGCGCTCTACAGTGAGCACATGTCCCCATGTAGGAGCTAGATTTTATCCACTCATTCTAGGGGTAACTAAGGAGATGATATATCAAGGACCATAGGTAGTAAGCATGGAGTGTCGAGAGCTCGATGCATAGCAGAGCCCGTAGAGCACCTCTATTTTACCACTAGAGAAAGATCCACTAGAGAAAGATCCACTACACTAGATTATCTCCAAGAAGACCAAAAGGTCTTGCTTCATGAGGTAACAAGTCAAATATTGTGGTAAGTGTCACTTCAATATTTGAAGCATTTAAACATGTTGCAAAGAGTCCTTTCTTCATTATGGAACATTTGCATGAAAATTATACCTTTTTCCTAATTTCACCTTGGTAGTTGGCATGGTTTCCTAGTAAATGGATCACCCTTGGGAAAAGGGTTCCTACTGGTTAGTTCCTTAAAGGATCATCATACCATTCCCTCTCATACTTGCCACTTTCCACACTTCTTCCCCTCTGTTTCCTCATCTTTTGGGTTTTTTGGATCATTGACCCCAAGAATGGCTTGTGCCTCATTTCATGGGAAGAAGGGGTTGAAGGCCCAAAAGTGTTGTAGCTGGAAAAAGTTAAAATACATACATTATTCTTCCATATTCTCTCTTGAAGGTCGTGAGAAGAATGAAATGTTTCTTCATAAAAATGAAGGACCTTTTAAAACATATAATTAATAAATGTCTCGCTTATTGGGGGAATGCATTTACAATGTCTTTGAATTTCCAGTGCATATGGCACTTAATGTGTTCCTAACTTCAAGTGGAATTGTGGTTCTCTTTACTTTCCATTGCACATAACACTCAATGTTTGGACTATAATAAATGAAAGGTAAGGGCTTGGGAAAATGTTGCATTGCAAATGAAGGATGCAACACACCGTCCACAAAGGAACCCGTAAATGAGACAATAAGAACCCTTGATATGTCAAGAGCCCCATGCCCAAAAGTCTTCCCCAACCCACTTCATACTCATCACATGATCTAGATAAGGTCTACTTGGGAAACATTACTTGACTTGGGGATTGGCTTACCCAATAGGGCACCATGATGCCCCTCCCATATCTAAATTTGGAAAAACTTATAAGGTATTTCAACATTTGTTTAATTTGAAAAGGGGGATTTGAAGCACATATTTGGGTGGTTCTTGTATTAAATGTAGCTTACTTGGTATGATTCTTGTGACTTGTGGACCCTTGGAGGGTGTACTTGTTTGTCTTTGCAGGACCTTGCCCATAGAATGGATGCTTGACCCCACATGTGGAAGACCATGGATGATGAGAATTTCATCTAGAGGCTACATGACGTTGCCTTTGGAGGCACCTTGGCATCACTAGAGGATGAGTTTGCACCCTTCTCCACTTCGATGTTGGGCTTTGGAGGCCTAGGATATCACTTTTTAGCCCTTGAAGTCACCTTGGTGGGATAGGGTTTGATGCATGAGATGGTTCTAGAGGTGGCTTGAAAGAATGAGACCATGGCATGACACTTTGGCATGACACATGGCCTTTGGAGGCCCAATGTCTCCCTCCTCATGCTTGACATTACACTTGGAGAGCCTACGTGACCCTCTTAGGGAATGACATCACCCTTCTAGGGTTTTATTTCTTTTAAAAAAATATTTTTTTATATTGTAATGGAAAATTAAAGGGGTTGACCCTATTATGTTTTGTTGTTGAGAATTTAAAGTGGACAAATAGGTCAAGGTGGATCCATATAAATAAATCCACTTGACATTTTCATTTTATCATCACATCTTCTCACCAGTTGTGAGAGACTAAGTTTGAAATTTCTTCCCTACTTGGCTATCTTTCTCTTCTACACTCATGTGACTTGCTTGGAGGATCATTTTGGGGATGCTTTTGCTGATTTTTTGATGGAATTTCTGCAATTAGGGTTTTATCTCATGCTATCTTGGTGAAGTAAGTGAAATTTATACAATTTTATCTTTTGTTATCATATGTTCATGGTAATTTCTCTTTTTCATGCTAGACGTCTTGCTTGGTGAAACCCTAAGAGAGGAGCATAAATACTTCCTCCTCTCACAAGGTTTTTCTTGCTCAAAATTGCTGAAATATCCTAGCTAGGGTTAGCATCCTAAAGCCCTATAGTGCTAGCACTTTAGGATTTTAGCCCTAGAATCTTGATTGTGATCTAGTTGAAGTATTTAAGAGGGGAAAAAAAGTCACTAGAGCCCAAAAGTGCTTGCACTCTAGAAATCCTTCTCCTCAAGGTTTAAACCCTAAGGTGCTAATGTGTTAACACCTTAAAGTTCAAGCCCTACCTCTTATCCTTTACTAGCTTCATCTTCAAACATATTGCATCATTGTTGTGAAGACTCCATAGCCCTCAAAGGCACTAATCTCTAAGCTCTCTTATGGTGAAAATGATCAACAAAATCTCAACTTTAATTCTCTCAAGATTCCTACTACTTTACTAGCCCTAACTTAAGCTAATTGAATGATAAAATTGTTGTTGCAAAAGTTTGATACAACCATCCGAACATACACTAATGTATTGCATACATTTCTCTAATAGTGGCCTAACATACGCATAAATTGCATCTAACAATTGGGCAATGTTCTATTGAGTTAATGCTAATATTTCATGGTAAATTGTTGCAATTTTTAAGTGTATTTCTTCTTGTTGTTATAATTTATCTATTTTTATTGTACTACTATAATATGCTGCAATTTCATAACATCCATAGTGATCTTTGTTGTCTAGCGTCTTAAAGAGGTATTAATTGCATACTTGTACTTGGAAATCATCATATATATGCTATAAGTGTTCTTGTTCTGAGAATGTACTCAAAACATCTTTACCTCTTATTTCTCTTTGACCTAGACATTGACTTAGGTGATCAAGAGAGGGGGCGGTAGTCTTGGCTAACAAACTTTCTACTTTAATCCATTGAGGTCATCGGGGAAGCCTCCCTTGTGGTGCACCTCCTCCATCACTAAAACATGAGGGTTTCTTAATAAAGTGACAATAGGATTATTTGTAGTTACGCATATTTGGAGACTTTTGTTGAAGCTTTGACACAAGTACAAATCCTACAACAACAAGATCAATTTAAAAATTTCTAAAATCTGTAAACTATAATTAATTATTGAAATTATAAAAATCATATAATAAAATCATAATTTCAAATTTATGACTAATTGAGTCATATAATTTTCTAAAAATGATAATTAAGTCATATAATTTTCTAAAAGTAATAAAATACTAGTATATTTTAATTAGACTTTAGCACATGCCAAACTTAAACTATACACTTCTATTCAAAATATTATATTATATAAACTATGTACTTCTATTTAAAATATTATATATATATGATTGCATAATACTTTATTGGATGATTTGAATACATACAATTAACTTCATCTATAAATAAATTATTATAGAATTTTGTAGTTTGGGTGTTTGAGAATTCTTCTTCTACAATGAAGAGTTATAAAGTAATTGAGGTGATCCATTTTCATTATAGGTTTTGGCTAATTTAACTTGTAAATAATTATAAGTTTAAGAACCCCGTTGTTATAAATAGTGTAATAACAACTATATCCAAATGAACAATAAACTTACAAATATTTGGTTGCATCTCTTTTAATTTGAAAGAGTTCCAAGTAATGGAATGTTTTTTCTAATTAATATAAAGAAGTCATTTTATTTATTTATTTAATAAAAGCAACTCAACAAACAATTAACGATGCATAAAAACTCCAAACAAGCACTTACTCTGAAAACCAGAATGCAATGCGAATATAAAAGCATGTCTCTATGGCAAAAATATAGCGCATACATCAAGATATCGAGGGCAACGTTTTGATTATACTAGAGCTAAGCACTGAACCCATTGTATATTATAATAAGTTTAAAATATAGCGCATATATAAAGATATCGACAGCAACGTTTTGATTATACTATAGCTAAGCAGTAAGCCCATTGCATACTATGTTCGAATTATAATATTAAAAGAAGTTTTCTACATTTGCATTTCCGATTAAAAAAATATATTACAAGGTTTTTAAAATTAAGGCTAATTATTGGAATTAAAAAAACTATTACAAGGGTTTTTAATTTTTAAATTTATACACAATTAAAAAAAAAAGTGTGTTTAACAAATTTTATTAATATAATGGAAGTTATCAAATTTTGTTATTATTGATATTGAATTTTGTGTGTTTTTTTTTGCTTTTTAATGTTTTGATTGATGTGTGATTTTAGCTTAGTATTAGGTTGATGTGTGATTATGTACTTAAATTCAATGTGGAGTTCACAAGTGTTATTCTTAAATAATAATAAAAAATTAAGTAAATGAAAATTGTATATACAAAATAAAGAGAAAATATATACATCTTGAGAGATTTGATTTTTATGGATGCTTAATAAAACTAAAATTAAAATAAGTATATGTTGTTATAATAGAAGTTACTATAATTAAAATTATGTTATGTTATTATTGATATTGAATCTTGTGTTTCTTTTTTGCCCTACTTTTTTATGCTTTGAGTTAAATTTCATTTCTGATCTCATTTATTACATAAAGCTTTTAACTTTCAATTT
>SNQJ01S0070523.1:118030-130294 GCA_010110895.2 Picea sitchensis
TATTTGATGGAGTATTTATCATCCACAACAACTTAAGGTTTTTAAAATATCTACTACATATTTTTAAGGAGTATATAACAATCATATATATGATATTTCTATGATTTTAAAATGTTTTCCTCTTTTAAAGTGTAAACGAAAATTCTTTTGATATTATTAACTTATTTCTTTAATTAAAATTGTTATTTTAAAAAGTTTTGAATTATGGTTAGAGTGTTTGCAACTTGGATTTATAGATTATAATTTGGGAATTTTATTTTATGAATCTTAACATTTATTTATTTGATTTAATAAGTTAATTAGACAAAATGTAAACATAATTTTAAGGTAGGGACTAGCTACTTTGTAGTTATTGTATTTGTTTTATTATTTTTTTGGTCATTTCCTAATCGTTGTTACCTTCATAAAAAAATGTAGCCCTAGTTGTAGTCTTCAAATGAATTGCTACCGAATCGAGTAAGAGAGACTTGCCTTTGTAAGTTTCTTTGTGATTTTTCACAATAATAATATATCTTATTTTCTTTAAAGGCCTATTACCACTCATTCATAACATAACTAGCTAGCAATTTTTATTAATGGTGCAAAGTATAAGGCTAGGATGTCGTAAACTAAAACATCAACAATCTGTAGTTCATTAAAGAGTAATGCAATGACTAAAAATTAAAACCAATTATTTACCCATTAGCCGCCATTTTGGTTATATAGGTTCCAATGATATGAGCGAGTGATGGTTGTCCCCACCGCTAGTTGACAATTGAGTTATGATAGGTTTTTCCATTGTAGTAAATGTTCCAATAATATGGTAAACTTAGCATATTTTAGATGGTTGATTACGTTTAAAAAATATATTTGGTTCAAATGTTTCTTTTCATGGTTGAAGAATCTTCTTTCCCTACAAGAAATCAAGAATTACAAGAGTGACCAAACCTTTTGTATAATTGAAGAAATTGGTCATTAAAATTGGTCATTTTCTTTTTAGGTAATACATTAACGTGACAACTTTCCTAATTTATAAAAGTTATATAGTTTTAGCATTTCAATGGAATGGAAATGCACTCATATTTTAAAAAACAAGGATGTCTTACTAGCTTGCAACTTGTAAATTGGTTGGTATGGTTTGGACTGTCTTGCAAGGACATGTAGAAATGGTCACCTATGTAGTCCTATTACAACTATAAAAAAATAAAGTTGGCTTTTCTATGGAGCGCTTACAGGGAAAACAAATTGGTTTATTGGGTAATTCTTATAGATTTTATAATTATTCACATATAAGCACCATGCACACATATTGTTGCATTGAATACAAAATCCCACATTACATCTCCATCGCTTCGTAATACCCAGTGCATCTATCCACCAAACCTTATTGATTTCAAGTGGAAAGGAAACTTTGAAAAGTGTTCCAATTCAATGTCACCCTTGCATCTCATATACCCAAACAAATGAATCACCTCCTCTATGAGCAGTAGTAGGAAGACCCAATAATTAAATAGTTTCAAGAAGAAAAATATTGCTTGAAAACATTATCAAACACTTGGTGTTCTTCTTGTGCACACACACATTTCTTGTACATCTTAATGATTTTATTAGCCACTACAACATTGGGCGTAAATCCACTTCTACTCATGTGATCGTGCACTTTCCTCCCCTCTTCTAGTGCCTTCAAATTCATGCAACACTATAGACTGCAAACATAATTTATGGAATCCAAAGGAATACCTTCTTGTTATATATTTGTAAAAATCTCCATGGCTTCCTTCTACATCCCTTTTTTGGATACAATCCTAAATCCTTGCATTGGTTTCCATAGTACCACCATTATAAGAGTTCCTCACATGACCTTTGATATAGGTTGGGGTTTGTATCGATGTGTTTATAGAGGTGTGAATGGGACTAACAAACATGTATTTAGTCCTAACAACAATGAAACAATGGGCCTCTTTGGGTGTAGATTAGAGCTTATAAACTTGGAAAACTAAACATGGGTGTGATCATATCGGAGTAGTTTGTCTCTTTCTTTTGAAAGGGCCATCAACTATCTCAAGGTACTTATGCTTGCAACTCTATGAATCTATATAGTCGAAATCACCTTCTCCTATGTTGCTTGAGTAATGGGGAATGCTCACTCCTCTTCACTTGAATGCATAAGAGATGCTATCGATATCATGTGTTGTAGTACATCCTCGTATCAAAATATCAAGAGCAACTAGATATGTTAGCAACTAGTATTCCCTGCAGTGTTGGACAACACATAGTAGTCTATAGGTTGTGGCTTTTTTGCATGCTCCATCTTGACTCAATTTTCCTTACATGGCTTCCTCCTTTCTATCTCATTGTCAAAACTCAAGTAACTAAATGAATGTGGACTTCAATGCAAATCATACATAGTGCATGGTAATTAGGGCGTGAACATAAAATAATATCATCAACTAGATAAGTGAATTATAAGATAAGAAAAATGAATTAATAGATATGTAGATGGTCATTTTCGAGTTGGAATTAGTATTCTCTTCCTCCCAATATTATTCCATACCTTTCAAAGTCTAAGCACTTATTACATAAACCTCTAACACTTTTAGAAATCCTAGTTTGCCTACAAAAAATTAGTTTGGCACCTTCACTCTGATTTACTTGAATTTATTTAAGAGACACTCTATCTTGTACCCCTAAGAGGCCAATTGTTCCACCGGACATGTCACATATTTAATCTAAATAATCTAAAACGGATTCCTTTTTACTATCGCAATCGCAACACGGGGGCTTTGCCATGACCTGAGCGTCGAGAGAAAGTATGTGCAGGAATTCCATTAAAACCTATTTGCTATCATAGTTTGAAAATACGCAACAAATTTTAAACTACTTATCAAAAAAATTATAAAAAACAAATTAAACAATAAAAAACATATTTTAAAAGAAAAATATGATTAAAGACCAATCCATGGAAAAATACTATTATATTACATCTTACCTTTTCGTAGTGATTTGATTCTGATAGCCTTAGTGTACTCCTATCTCCCTCATGATTAAGTGTCATGGTGGGCGATGCTCTTGAAATCTGACACCATGAATGAGATTCAAACTTTGAGGATCCCCTTGTTTGAAATGATTCAATCCGTTTCTTTCCTCTCAAAAATTTGAGTGTCCAAAATCACGTTTGGCTTTCAGTGGCCTTTGTGCGCCATCGTCCAAAATCACCTTTTAGTTTTCACCATGTTTTTCATGGAAAAATAAGCATTTCATTGAAAAAAAATCATAAAAAACATTAACATAAACGATCAAAAGTAATAGCACATGACCGAAGACGATAGATTTCAAGATTCAGAAATAGGACTTCTCAAGCCACGTCATAGAACTTCCAATTAATTTATGGAGTTTGGACCCCACTTTATGACAGTGGGTTCACCTAACTCCTTTTTTTGGGAATGCTGTCTGTCTGACCAACCAAAAGTGGAGAAAAAATTGCCATATAAAAGAAACTCTTGTGGTCGACACGTGTGGAATGGCAGTCCACGAGAGGTTCACAAAGAAAGTGCATACTAAAGAATGCCACGACGGCAGTAGGGAGAAGTCTTATCATATGTAGTCGTTCTCTGCCGAAAGAGTGGGAGGGAAGGCATCATAATTAAAAAATGGCACGCTTAGTCTCCACCTTTAGCTGAGAAGAGAAGGGGACGACGATGGGCCGCTGATTCTCATTTTTCATTCTCTCCTGCAGAAGATTTCGAAGGGACCTCCATACCTGTAATTATTGAAGTGGAGGAGAACACCGTGGTTGCAGGCTGAATGAGCTGTAGTCCGAAGATTCCGTCGAAAGATGGAGAAGGTGGCTGCAAGCCCATCAGAGTGCAGGAACCTGTGTCTCATGGCCGTATGGACAACCTCTCCGCAGCGCTCAGGCCTCTCCTTAGCGGATTCGGTTACGAATTGCGGCAGGACGAGGAGGCTTCTCCTCTTACTGGCCCTCGCGAGTACCAGTAGCGGAAGCTTAACCTTGCCTTCGCGGCAGTCTTCTTATTCGAGTAAGTTCAAGCAGAATTAAATTTCATTACAGTATTTTCACATGCAAATTCTGGTATTCTTTTAGCAAAAACTTTTTGTAATTTAACGAGAATGTTTGATTTTAAGGAATCTTTTATCCGTCTCATGAAATTGCTGCAAGACGAGGCTCCTCCTCGTACTAGCCCTCGCGAGTACCGAACTTTCCTCAAGCAGAGGCTTAACCTTAGCTGCATGGCAGCTGCCTTAACTCAGTAAGTTCAAGAGGAATTTAATTTCATTACAGTAGTTTTAGATGTAAATTCTGGTATCCGCTGGCTAGACATTTCTTTTAGAAAAAATTTCTTTCTTATGAAATTATTGCAGGGGAAGGCTCCTCCTCGTGAGTACCAAACTTTCTCAAGCAGAGACCTAACCTTGCTTGCACGGCAGTAGCCTTAAATCCAGTAAGTTCAAGTGGAATTTAATTTGATTTCAGTATTTTCACATGCGAATTCTGATATCCGCTAGTTAGACGTTTATTTTAGCAAAAGCTTCTTGTAATTTAACCAGAATGTTTGATTTGAGGTAATCTTATATCTGTCTCATGGAATTGCTACAGGACGAGGCTCCTCCTCATACTAGCCCTCACGAGTACCAGATTTTCCTCAAGCTAAGGCAACCTTGCCTGCGGAGCAGTCGCCTTAACTCTAGTAAGTTCAAATGGAATTTAATTTCATTTCAGTGTTTTCACATGCATTTCTCTGGTAGCAGCAATTTAGACATTTATTTTAGCAAAAGCTTCTTGTAATTTAACCGGAACGTTTGATTTCAAAGATTCTTTTATCTGCATGGAATTTCTACAGGACAAGGCTTCTCCTCTTTCTGACCCTCGCGAGTTCCAGACTTCAAGCGGAGGCTTAACCTTGACTGCGCAGCAGTTGCCTTAACTCGAGTAAGTGCAAGTAGATTTTAATTTCATTTGAGTGTTTTTACAGGCAAATTCTGATACCCGCACGATAGTATTTTTCCAGGCAAATTCTGAAATCTTCAGGCTAAACATTGATTTTAGGAAAAGGCTCCTGTAGTTTAAACCAGAATGATCGATTTCTCTTTGAATATTTTATCTAACTCATCAATAAATCAAGCTTACTTTGAGTGAAATATGCAGAAGATTTCAGGCTCTCAATAATTTCAACAATATATTATTAAGATTTAAGTCCAAATGGTTAGGGAGATATTTTTTTTAAAATTATGCTTAACTTTAGGGATATGTGGATATTAAAGAAAAATAGAATAAATAAAATAATTTTCGATTTTGCTTCATTTTGCACAGCTGTTAAGAATTTCGTAATCTTTCTTTAAAATTTATCAATTTTTTTATGGTGAAATGCCCGTCTAAGTAGGGTTCCTTGATATGCTAGGCGAGATAATTTGAAAGCCCATTACAATTTCCAGGATTTAGGGATTTTTATAGTATTTGTTAAACGAAAGTAAAGTCTGTATTAGAATCGGAGTAAGCTAACTTGGTAGTAATTTTTTTTTGAGTTTTGTTTTTTAGGTTAAAAAATGTTAAATCAATCCACATGTTTAGAAAATCGATCAAAATTTTGGATTGGTCGAAAATTTAAAAATGGATAACCAAAAAACTTGCTAAAAAAATAACTCAAAAAAAAATTGCTCCAAAATTAATTCACTCCATTAAAATCTGATAATTTGACACCATACTTAATGTTAAGTGAACTAAAGTTTGACCAATCCTCCATGATTTAGGAACATACTTAATGTTAAGTGAACTAAAGTTTGACCAATCCTCCATGATTTAGGAACATTTCCATAGCATGACCAATCTTCTATGATTTAGGGACATTAAAGTCCACGATGTGTTTCTTATTAGAATGTGTCCATTTGGCATTGTTAAATGAACTAAACTTTGACCCAATCTTAAGGGATTTAGGACTATTTTACGGTTTTTGTTAAATGAAGCTAGATTTTGTATTAGAAGCTAAAGATGTTGCACTACACTTTGTTAATTCAACTAAAGTTTGATCCATTCCTCTTGGATTTAGGGAAATTTTACACTTTGTTAGTTCAACTAAAGTTTGATCCATTCCTCGGAGGGCATTGAACCATAAGAACCGTATTAAGAGTATATTAAATACGTCTGAACTTAAGGTTTTTTTATTCATATTAATAAGGGAGATTCGATGGAACGGCTGAAAGAATGGGTTCTCTTTGCAATAAATTAACCTCGGACTCATATTTAGGATTTTAGCTAAAAAAACCTCGCCACAAGTTACCCTGTGGAGTCAAGTTCCGACCACTTGACAGGACCGGGTTCTGAGCCGCGTGAAGGTGTAGTGATAAGAAGAGCGAAAGCGACAGGTGATTTGATAATAAGAGATCAGTGCTTTAGTTTAGCTCCGTGGAGTTTTTGTTGGAAAGCCTCTTGGATTTAGGGACATTTTACAATGTTTGTTAAATGAAGATAAGTTTTGTAATAGAATCTCGAAATATGGTATTGTTTTTTTTTGAAGTTAAGGGATGTTTGGTCCAACCTTTTAGGATTTAGTGATAGTTGGAAGTGTTTGTTAAATGAAGATAAGTGTTGTATAATAATTTAGAAATATTCCATCAAAATTTAGGGACATTTTACAATGCTTGTTAAATAAAGATAAGTTTTGTAATCGAATTTAGAATGAAGATGAGTTTTGTAATAAAATTTGGTGATCTAGTGATCTGCTTTTTGATGTCAACTCATGTACCAATTATTCAAAATTTAAGAACATTTTAAAGTTCTTGTTACTCAAGTACCAATTATTCAAGATTTAGGGACATTTTAAAGTTTTTGTTAAATGAAGAGAATTCTAGGATAAAATCTAGTGCTCTCACACTGTACTCTTTTAAGTAAACTCATGTTTGACCCAATCCTCTAGGATTTAAGGACATTTTATGGTGTTTGTTAAATAAGGATAAGCATTGTATTATAGTATGGAGAATTGACATTGTACTAGATAATAAGTCCATGAAAATTGGACCCATTCCTTTAAGATTTAGGGACATTTTATAAAACTTGTTAAATAAAGATAAGTTTTGTAAAAACAATTGAAGTTTGATGTAATCCTCTCTCAGTTAGGAAACATTGTAATACAATGTTTGTTAGATAAAGATAAACATTGTATTATAATCTAGGGAAATGACACTATACTTTATTCAATTAGCTAAAGTTGGACCCATTCCTACGATTTAGGGATATAGTACTTGTTAGCTGAAGACAAGTTTTGTAATATAATTTGGTGATATAGCATTTTACTCTTTTAAATCAACTCAAGTTTGACCTAGTCCTCCGACACTTAGGGACATTATACAATGTTTGTTAAATGAATATGAGTTCCGTGTTAGAAATGTGGTCATTTGACATTGTACTCTATTAAGTAAATTTGACCCAATCTTGTAGGATTTAGGGACATTTTACAGTTTTGTTAACTTGTTTTTTCCCAATAACATGGAAATTTGTATTTATAAAAGTTGCGCAGAGAGAGTACATAGGATTGTAGAAATTTCAAAATCAAGTCTTGTAGAGTTACAAAATTGGGCTAGAATCGGTATGAGTTTCTTCATATCTAGTCCTATGCTTAATTACAATATGTTTAAATGAGTATATTCTGCGAAAAAGGTCTAGTATATAAACATAAAAGCACTACATACACTTATGGAGAGTTGGGTGGCTCTTGGCCTTCTGGTTCTGCATTTTTGGAGTCCTGAAGGGAGCCATTTAAGTCTGGAAGATGATGGAGAGTCCTTGGGGATGATGCTTCGTCTTAAGGCAGAGCTAGGTTGAAGCTCGAGTTTCTCAATTTGCGTCCTGAATGCTTCGCACTTGTCCTGCATTTGTTGATGATTTTGACGATGTTGAATTGCGATTTCCATAATGGAGAGGACTTGAGATGAGAGTCCCCTGTGCTGGATCTGCAACGATTGGACCGTGGTGACCAGGTCTTTATGATCCTCCACCGTAACTTCCTTATTTGTCCTCGAACCGGGTTGATTTCCTCTATTCATTTCTGCAGACGCTGGGTGTTGCTTGGTTGTAAAAGACTTAACTGAATTGGAGCTGGTTGAGGTCCAAGATTGTCGTCAGGAAGTGGAGAATCTAAATGTGCAGAAGACAAGAGAAGCAATGTTGTATAACTGATTAATGGGTTCGTGCCATGAAGGGTGACGAGGATTTCCACTTTTATCCATGATGGGTCGACAACGATGACACGAACTGAAGAGCTAAATCCACGATGAACCAATATCTTCATATGTGTAAGCTTAGGGTGCTGGGTACGAGAGTTATGAAGATCTAGGAGGGTTTAAGGAAGACATGGTCGTCCAGGTATAAGAAAGAGCAGAGGGAACGTGTGCAGATATTTGGAGGTGTGGATCGCACGAGAATGAAGGAAAATAATGGAAGGGAGAAGGATAGAAGGCATGTGCAAGGAGAAGAGGAGGGGATGTTGTGTGCCAAGAAGGTCGACGGGACAATGGAGAGGATGGGAAACAAGATTGAGGAGGACAAGTGGGTCAATAGAGCATTAATTCATGAGGAGGTGGTAGATAGAGGGCCCCACCACAAGAGAAATTTAAAACCAAATGACATAAAACCAAATTCATGGAATGTGATGGTGTGATACTTTTCTATTGACAATCAACATTCCAAAACTTTCATTATTGCTTGCAATTTTGCATCCTTATTATTGTGTCTGAGGACATGGAAAGGGTTGATACTTGAAAAGGCTTGGATCTCTAACTGTATCCACTGAAATATTGTGATGTGTTCTCATTCTGATGTAATATTTTTTTTAAGGTGACCATTAGAGGGACGTGTTCTCATTTTGATGTGAACGATTGTTTTAAGGTGACCATTAGAGGGATGTGTTTTCATTTTGATGTGAAAGATTGTTTTAAGGTGACCATTAGAGGGATGTGTTCTCATTTTGACATAACCGATAGTTGATTTGGATAAATCATCTATAGTTATAGATTTTATGCCTTGAGCCTTGGCCAAACAAAGACCATGAAGAAGAGCATAGGATTTGGCTTAATTATTTGTAGTGTGTCTTATATTCTAGAAAAAAGAGAGCTCCTTTTTTCTTCATGGACGAAAGATAATCCCACGTGCTCCTGCCACTCTGGTACAATTTTGTTAACTTAATATGAGTTCCATATAAGAATCTAGTAATTTATTACAAACTCTATTAAGTCAACTAAAATTTGACTTAATCCTCCACGATTTAGGGACATTTATAATGTTCGTTAAATGAAGATAAGTTTTGTATTAGAATATAGTGATTTGGCACTATACTTTGTTAATTCAACTAAAGTTTAACTCAATCTTCTTAGATTTGGGGATATTTTATAGCATTTCTTAGATGAAGATAAGTTTTATTATTAGATTTGGTGATCTAGCACTCTATTATGTTAAGTCAACCAAAGTTTGATGCAATCGTTTAGGATTTCGAGAGATTTTACTATTTTTGTTAATATAAGAGAGGTTATATATTGTAATGTAGTGGTTTGACACTGTACTCTGTTTATACTAAAATTTGATCCAATCCTCCAAGTTTTTAGGGACATATTACAACTATGTTGCATAAATTTTTGGACAATGATAATGAAAATATCAAGCACACCTACATGCAGCTTGAAGGAAATTCATACAATTGATACATGTGGTGGAATAAGTCATCTTATTCATTTAGTTAAGATACATTCAATATCACAGAGGAAGACTATTTTGCTAAACTTACCAAACTATAATAAAAGGGAAATGTGAATGAATTTACATTTGATTGTGAAGCATTGGCTACACGAGTACCTTATGCAAAAAAATACTAATTTGATCTTATGCAACAAGACTAAAGCTACACATCGATAATGAATTATAAATGTATGATATTACATCCATGGAAAAGGCTAGACGTAATCCAAAAGTTGTGGAAGCTAAATTCGAAAGACCAACATTACAAATATTTGACATGGTTTATTCATGATGGAAGGAAGGTAAATGTAAATGTTGTGGAGATAAGTGGTCACCCAGACACAAATGAAACAATAAAAAATCATATAGATTTGAAGTTGAAAAAGAATGAGACAACTCTAGTAACAATTGTGATGAAGAAGGGAAAATGGAAGAGACAAATTGTTGTAGATGTCATAAGAATTGGGTTCTTGGTCCAAATGTGCATTTAATCACTTATATCAATGAAAAATTATAAATGGAAAGGAAGTAGGGGATTCCATTGATGAAGACATGTTAGAATGTGACGAGGATGAAAATTCATGAAGATGTCATTAGCAACAATCAAGTGCACTAGGGAGACTTGTATGGAAGAAGGATCAAAAGGTTGTAATGAAGTTGTAGGCCAAAAGGAAGAAGTGAAACCAACTCTAGTAAGGTATACACCATCTCATCTAAGGCACATGGGTAAAAATCATATCATTTAGAAAAAAAAAACCCACGATGTGACTAGAATTAATTACAGGAAAAATGGAACCAAGGACATTAAAACTGAAGGGAAACATGAAGAATAAAAATACCACTATCCTCATAGACTATGGAAGTGCACACAATTTCATAGATATCAATATGGAAAAACAACTAAAATTTTCCGTATACCCTATGAAGGATCTCGTTATGAAGGTTGTTGATGGTCAACAATTCAAAGGAATAGGAAGGTGCCATAAAGTTGTTGTACATATACAAATATTGGAACTACAAACTAGATGTTGTGCTCTATCACTTAGTAGGATGGGCATAGTGTTAGGAGTAGAACGATTGATTCCACTAGGAATATATGCCACAAACCTCCAAGAGCAATTTATGGAATCCAAATGGAAAGGGAAGAACTAGAAATTATATGGGTTAGGAAGCCCTCATAATTCACTAAAACAATTCATGAATCTCACACTTCCGCTACAAATAAACCTCACAAATATTCAACAACAAATTTGAAATCAAGATGACTCCACAATGGAAGATGAAACCATCTAGAATTTCTTTGAGAACAAATCATTTTTAAAGGGTAAGGGGAATGTTATGTACATATGATCCAGATTTTATGAGCATAACTGAATGAATATAGATTATTATCAAAATATGCTTAACAAAGAATAACAAATATACAATAAAACTGGTTTCTATTTAATAAGGAAATAAGCTGAAACTGGAAAATGTAGCGGAAAACAAGCTTGCTACAATGGTGGCAGCTTATCTCTGAGAAGATATGTGATGGTTGTGCTCATTCGCCAGAAGATGATTACAATGAGGATCTCAAGGCCTTTTTACAATAAACAAGAATGTCAAAAACCCTAGACATCTAAAAACCTAACCCTAGGAGATGAAGCGTCAAAAGTCATGTGGGCCCTATTTGGGTAAGTTAGTACATCGACTTCTTGGGGTCCCAACTTTTGCATATGATCTCCATTTTAGGTGCACGATATCTCGTTGGAAGTCAGGGACCTGAAAACTAGGAAAAAACTGTCGAACTGGAAAACTGTGAAAATGAGCCAGTTGGAATAGGTGGGAGGCCACCAACATCCATCCTCCTCCCGCTTAGGAAGAAATGGTCTCCATTGCATTGAGTTCCCCCATTAGACGAGGAAGTTTCTGCTGAATTTTTCCCCGGGTGAGCCACTTTCTTTGGTGCAGGAGATGATATACTTGTTGACTTCTTGTCGAAGTTTAGGAAAAGAGAAATATGTTTGTAGCATTGCCACTGTCTTTTCAACACTGAAGTGTCCTGCCACCCGAATGTAGTGGGCTTCCCATATCATCTTCACTAACTCACTTGATGGAACACAGATATGGCCCATGTTATCACCCCATAAATTATGGGAATCAGTCTTCTGACTAATATGTATCTATTTGGCATCTCTCCAGGTGACGAAGTATAGCTCAGGTGATTCCGCTTTCCTCACTTCATTCTTTCCACTCAATCCTCCATCACCTTCTGCATCCTTCATCCGCTGCATCCTCTCCCCCTTGTCTTTCGTCAGCCTCCATTATCCCGCCTTCCATCCCTGCACAAATGGACTTAGGATAAACCAAATATTAGTAATAAGATTAAGCTAGATTAAGTTTGATTAATAATGACTATTTAATAATTGATTAATTATTAATTAATTTTTAATTAATTAATTATTAATTTAGTGAGTAATCTAGGTTAGTGATTAATTAATAACTAAGTTAAAGGTTAGGTTAATTTTAAATTAAAATAAAGTAATTAAAATTAAAAACAAAAC
>SNQJ01S0070525.1:0-16606 GCA_010110895.2 Picea sitchensis
GTTTAATTATATTCTTACCACATTTTATCATGACTGTACTGGATCTGTTATCATGTTTTCCATTGTGTAAATGAATTACTGTTGAAGCTATGGATTGTCTAATTATAACATTAACTATATTTTTATTCTGAGAATTAAAATGTATCTCTTTGTTGTTACGCATGTGATTACACAATTCTGTATGTTTTATGTAAAAGTCCATGTACAGATTGGTTAGCGAGAGGTTTGAAAGCCTCGGTAGTGAAAGGTGACACTACAGTCCTAAGCAATTAAATCCAGTAAGCATTGGTTTGGTGAAGGTTGACGCAACCATTACTGGTCTCCTTCACTCTATATTCATATAGCATTCATGGTATTTCTAGGTACACCCCCCTTCCAGTATTCATGCAACACTTGTCCATTTTCTTAGTAAATAATTAGGTTCACATCCGTTTACCTTTCAAACAAAGGTCCATTGAATCAATATTCACACATATAAGGTTATCCATAGTCTCTTGGTTATTTATAGTTATATGTTCAATATGGAGGAAACAAGGTGTTACAATTCCCTCCCCCTTAAAGGAACATTGTCCTCAATGTTCTATCTATTAACATGTCCTGTATATACAGAAGTGAACAAAAATGGATATGGTTGTCTCATGGCATCCTCCATTTCCCATGTGGCCTCATCTGGGCCAAAGTGTTTCTACTGCACCTTGACATGTGCAATGGTTTGGTTCCTAAGTGTGGTTTCCTTATTGTCTAGTACGCATTGAGGTTCTAGCAGGAATTCTCCCTCTGGTTCCACCTAGATCATAGACCAGTCAATTATATGATTAGAATCATGTACATATTTCTTCAACAATGAAACATGGAAAACATTATGTTCTTTTACTATGGGAGGAAATGCTAGCCTATAGGCTACATGTCCCACTCTATCTAAAACCTCAAAGGGTCCACAATACCGAGGTGACAACTTGGCACAAGCTCCCATTTGCAGGGAACTCTTCCCGGGCCTTAACTTTGAGATAAACGTGGTGTCTCATCTTGAATTCTCTGGGGGTTCTCTTTCTATCAGTGTAACTTTTCTGTCTATTCTGAGTGTTTTTCAGATTTTTCTTTATCTGAACCACTTGTTGTTCCATTTCCTTCAACATGTCGGGTCCAATTGTAATTCTGTCCACAAGATTACTCCATCTAACTGGAGTGTTGTACGGCCTACGATAGAGAACTTCAAAAGGGTTCATCTTTAGTGATTATTCGTAATCGTTGTTGTAGGAAAATTCCACCAGTGGCAGGTAATCTTCCCACTTTTTAGGTTGATGTATTACATGCATCCTTAGCATGTCTTATAATATTTGGTTCACTCTTTCCGTCTGTCCATTGGTTTGAGGATGATAGGTTGTGCTAAACAATAATTTGGTCTCTAGACTAGTCATCAAGGATTTCCAAAATTTTGATGTGAATTTCATCTCTCTGTCAGAAACGATGTCCTTAGGCATGCCATGTAGTCTGAATATCTCCTTCATGAATATGTTGGAAATATCCATTGCCTTGCAAGTCAATTTGACGGGAATAAAATGAGCGGACTTGCTCAATTTTTCCACCACTACCATGATGGCATCATTCTGTTTGGCCGATGTTGGTAATCTAGTGATGAAATCCATGGAGATGGTCTCCCATTTCCATTCTAGAATTGTTAGAGGTTGAAATAATCTTGTTGGGTGTCGATGTTCTTCCTTAACTTGTTGGAATTCTAGACATTTAGTTAAATACTCAGCTATGTCCTTCTTCAATCTAGGCCAATAGAATTGTTTCCTAGTGGTCGTGACCATATTCTGATAGACCGTATGGTCGATGTATGGTCTCTTGTGCAATTCATCCATTATGAACCTCTTTAAGTCGTCACAACTTGGAATATACAACCTGTTTCGGTAAGTCAACATACCCCCGTCCAGTTTCTGGTAGCCTTCATACTTTAGCCCTGCGGGATCTTTCTCTAGGTATGATGTCACGGTCTTGAAGAATGCATATGTTTCTTGTGCATTCCTAACTCTTTCCCTGGCAATCATTTCATGGGTGCTCACCGCTACCAGGTGAATTTTTTTCATACTTATGCTAATGGCATCGGCCACCCTATTTTCCTTTCCTTTGATATGTTTGATTTCGAAATCAAACTCACTAAGGAGGTCCATCCACCTAGCTTGCATGGAATTGAGTTTAGGTTTATCAAACAGATGTCTTGACCCGCAATGGTCTATCATAAGTACAAATCTCCTACCCATGAGATAATTCCTCCACATTTTTAAAGCATGCACTATGGAAGCCAACTCCAGGTCATGGGTAACATAATTGATTTCCTTCTCATTCAATTTTCTGGACTCATAGAAAATCACACATCCTTCTTGCATAAGGACTCCTCTGAGTCCTTCCTTGCAGGCATCTGTACACATAAGGAAATCATTATTGGGATCAGCGATCTTCAGCATGGGTGCATGGGTCAGAAGGTGTTTTAGTGACTAAAACCTTTCTTCACATTCTGGTGTCCAAATGAATTTATCTCCCCTCCTCTGGAGGGCAGTGAGTTGATGCTCTCTTAGCACTTGAAGTACAATTCTAATATGTTCTTTATGCTCCTCTCTATTCTTGGATTATATTAAGATGTCATCAATAAAAACATATACAAATTTGTCTAGGAACTTGTTGAGTACATTGTTCATCAAGCACATAAAAGTGGCAGGGGCATTGGTTAATCCAAATGGTACTAACACAAATTCATAGTGACCATATCTTGTCCTAAAGGTGGTTTTGTGGATGTCTTCATCCTTGATTCAGACTTGATGGTATCCATATCTCAAGTCAATATTTGAGAAAATGGAAGCACCCCCCAATTGATCGAACAAGTCATCAATTCTTGGTAAGGGGTACTTGTTCTTTATGGTTATCTTATTGAGTTGTCTATATTCTATGCAAAGTCGGAGTGTACCATCTTTCTTCTTCACAAACATGACCGGTGCTCCCCATGGAGACACGCTGGGCCAGATGTATCCTTTGTCCATCATTTCCTTTATCTGTAGTTTGAGCTCAACTAGCTCAGGTGTGCTCATCCTATAGGTGTCCTAGACACTGGCACTGCTCCTGGTGCAAGTTCTATTGAAAAGTCAATGTCCCTCCTCAAAGGTAGACCCGATACCTCTTCTAGAAACACATCTTGATAATCTCTTAGTATGGGGTGGTCTTCTAGGCTTGGTATGTCATCCTCAACATATTTTAACACTTGTATTCCATATAGAGGACATCCCTTTCTGCAATACTTTTTCATTTGAAGGGTTGATATTCATCTCATCGAGACAGGTTTTCGGATCCCTTGGGGGGTCATCTTTCTCCCTTCTTCATTTACACATTATAAGGTTTTATGGTAACAATCCAGCTTAGTTTTATATGCAACTAGCCAGTCCATACCAATCAATAGGTCACACGATCCTAGGGGAAGTATGTTAAGGGTAGCTTAGGTGGGCAATCCATCCACTGTGAATTGGCAAGTTGATATGACCTCTTCTATTTTTCTTTTGGTGCCAGTAGCTAACTGTACCAACCATGGCTTAGCATGTTTATGTGGCTGCAATTTACACTTATTAACGGTTTGAGGGGCCACATGACTCAAATTAGAACTAGGGTCAATTAAAATAGATACTAGATGGTTGACGATCATACCTTCCATCTCCACCACTAAAGCTTGGTGGTCGGCTTGTTTATTATCCACAGCAGCATAAATTCATGGCATACTCCTGGCCATGTCATTGACAGTGGTAGCTTCTTGGATGTTGTAAATTCTTCTCTTGTTCTATTGTCTGTGTGGAAAGTCCCTCAGTAGATGTTCTTCTCCACAACCCCAACATTTCAAGGGATCTTTCTTTGGGTTATCAATCTTTCCTGGGGTTGATCCAAAAGGTTTATTTCTTCTCTGGGAGGGGAAATTCTGCCGATGTACACTTCGGGTAGGAAATATCATCCTTGAATCCTTCTTATAGTTTTTAAATATTGGGGATTTAAACCCTTTTTTCTGGAACCCTGAGCTGTTATTCTTCTTCCATCCCTCACGAGGTTTTGTCTGAAGCCCAAACTATTCATAACAATATCTTTCCTTCTGGATAATGCCTTCTAGGGTCTTTGGCTTGTTAAACTCAATTTTGTTTTGATAGTTCTTAGGTAACCCACTAATAAATCGTTGCACCTTTGCCTTTTCCTCTTTTATGTAGGGTACATACCTTAGCAACTCAAGGAATCTACTGACATATTCCTCTATGGTGATTTTTCCCAACTTGAGTTCATAGAACTCTTTAGTCTTCTCGTCGAAATATTTTTCCGACAGATACTTCTTCTTGAAGTGTTTCTCAAACCGTTTCCAAGATAGGTCCTCTTTATGGATTCCTTTCAAATTCTTAAGTTCTTCCCAACAAATGGAAGCCTTTCCATTCAGGTTGAAAGTGGCTACTCGAGACTTCAAGTTTTTGGAGAAATCATGGACTCTGAAATACTTCTTTAGTCCAAGCAATCAGGCTTTTTCCTCTTCCCCTTTCTTAATCTCACCATCGAAAGAGGGTGGTTTGGCTTTCTTGAACTCTTTAGGGTCACGTATTTTGGAATGATTTCGTCTCTTCATTTTCCTTTGATAATGTGAGTTGGTTATACTATCTGAAGATCCCTCTAAGTTGCCAATTTCCTTTCTAGAGGATTCTCCCAATGCTTGTCCCCTGTCTCCAGGTCAGAGATTCCTCGAGGTACTCCTCCCAGTGTGGCCACTTAAAGGACCACGTTTTTGTATCTTAGGTGGACTTCAACTCCCCTTTGTTCATCATCGGTCCACACGACTGGTGGCAGGTCCATGTTGCAATTGTCTCTGTATGTCGGATAAACTCTGTAGTAAGAATTCATTAATCTTTGTCTACTTATCTTTCTCTTTTATCAATCTCTCATTGTCGACCTTGTAGCTCTGTAATTCAACCATGAGGCTCCTCACAGTTTCATCCAGATTCGGAGGAGTATATGTTGCCCTCCTCTCATCAGACTCTTCATCTCTATTGTGGGAGCCATCCCCCACTTCGTGGCATATCACCATCCTATATGATTGCAATTTCCCGTGATCGAACGATCGCTTGAGTGAAGACAAATGCTTGTTATTAGCTAACATTATATTAGTTCATAAACAACACATAATTCATATTTATTAACTACATACACACACAACAGTAAGCTTTCATTCTTTTCTATAATAAGGACTTAACCATGATTTTAGGAAGGAAGTAAGGTAGGGTGTCTCCCTTTAAACCACTTTAATTTTTTTTTACACAACTAGCCATGAACCCAAACAGGCCAAGTGTTGTAACCATGCTCTTATACCAATTTGTAACACACCCACCCTGAAGTACTCTTTTATAGGGTGGGGCCTCATAATTTTCATTTTTTTTTTTTGTTTTCCTTCGACTATCTCATCTCGAATCATCTCTCTGAAATGATTTCCCCCTTCCACTTACCCATAGCATTCTAGTGACTACTTCCAGGTGCTAAGATGATCCTTGGGTTAAATCTCACAACTTCCTAATTTCTTCGGTCTACTCTAGAGGACCGCACGATGTCTATGGGGATTTCATCCCAATCTTACCCTCTCTAGGGTCCTACCCTGAGAAGATAGGTCTAGTCAACAACCCTTCCAACATCTGGCATAATCCTCGTCTAAATCACTGGCTGGTGGAAGCTACAACATTTTAGAATTCATGGTCACTTTAACTTGCGAACCTCCTAAAATGCGACCTTCGAACTCATGGATTGGATGACTGAGGGGAGTCTCGTGGGATCCCTAGATCCATGGTCCAAGTCACTTCGTGACTTCGGGTTTTGTAATATTTGGTCGCACTAACACACGATTATCCCAATATGTGAACTCCAAACTCGTAGATCTGAAGATTGAGGTGGATCACAAAGGATCCATAGATCCACGGTCCAGGTCATTTCACGACTTCAGGTTTCAGAGGATTTAGTCACGCCAACACATATTTCTCCCCAAATGTGAACTCTGACGGGCTCTAGGGTTAACTCTCGCGCTCCTTCCCATAACCAACGATCATATCATCCCTTGGTTCCCTCCGAATAGATCTTGTTCATTTGGCTTCCAGACAAGGAAAAATCTTCCCTTCCGCTACTTTCGCATTACCATTTTCCTTAGCTTTACCCTGAGAGGGTTTATGGACTTGGGGTCTAGCAATTCACCCAACAGGGGGGTCTGAGAGAGATATCCTCTTCATACATATGGTTATAGGTCAACATGATGCCTCCTATCTCGACCGTTTAACGTCTTACACCCCGGAAAGCCCTCAGAGTTAAGTTGGGCATACAGTATATCAGTGGAAAGTGTGAATTCATAAGAATATGGAAGCATATGCATATCATAGCCATTTCACACAGAAAACATTTACAAATGCATCTATATATATTTGTAAGACCAAGTAATCATTCATCGTTCTAATTCAACAATTAAAGAAGGGAAAAGACTTATCAGAACCAAACAATGTGAAGCGACGACTGGAATGGGTGCCAGTTTCCACCCAACCATAGGCTTAGTCACACCAAATGAATTTACCACTAGCCACCCCTGATCTAGGCCATGACGTTCAACAAAACAACCTTTTTCTTCTTTCTCAACAACAATAGGGACAGAGGTTACTCTCCTCCTCCCACGGGATCCTGGTAATGGTTTACACAACACCAAGAAAGGAGGCTAGACTTGTTTATCAGCTTGTATCATAACCTTCTTTGTCATTTCCTATAACCAGAATGCTTATGTTTTTCTAGTTCTTCCTTTGAACCTGAGAGATTCACTTTTCTTCATCTCTATATTCTTTGCAGTTTTTCTCCCTTTTCTTTCCTCTACCCACCACACCTTCCTTTCTCACCTCTTTCAGTGAGGTCGTGTGTGGCTATAATTCCCAGTCTGCGATCAGGTTTGGAAGCCTTACAGATGAGTGCTATGCCCCATCCCCTCATTAACTCTTAAGAAGGTCTTCCCACCTACCAGCCTGACTGTAATTCATTTATGGGTCAGGGGAGTGTTCTGGTCTTGAGCAATTAAATCCAGTAAGAACTAGTTTGGTGAAGGTTAACACAACCATTCCTGGTCCCCTTAACCCTATATTCATATAGCATTCATGGTCTTTCTAAGTACACCCAACTTCCAGTAGTCATGCAACACTTGTCCATTTTCTTAGTAAATAATTAGGTTCACATTCATTTACCTTTCAAACAAAGGTCCATTGAATAAATATTCACACATATAAGGTTTTCCATAGTCTCTTAGCCATTTATATTTATATTTACAATCTGGGGGAAATAGGGTGGTACACATCTAGTGTAGTTGATCCTACGAGCCTATCCCCAAGTGGAATAGGGGGGAATTCCCCCAGGGGCATCCTAGTAATGTCCATATGTCCACCCCTTAGCTCCATTAGACCTACACTGTCCATACCATTTCAGATTGGTTCCTCACTCTAGGGGATGTTATCTGTGGCGTCAAATCCATCCTTTAGCATACCTACCATCCTGAATCCCATCCCTCCAATGCCTACTTCTAGATTATTTTCTATTGGGGGGGCGAGCTTTAGTTTCAGCATGGGGAGTGGAAATCTTTCCACCTCCACCAATCCAATGAGAGGCCTGACATCATTGGGTGTGAGTGTACCTTTTGGATGGAGTATCTCTAGTGGTTTTTGGGTTGTCCCTAGTCATACTGGGGAAGTAATACATCTGGAGGTTTTAATTTTCCTTGGGTTAGCACACCTTTCCCTGGGGGAACATCCCTTGGGGGGAATTTTTCATCATGGGGAGGTTTTCCTTTTGTATCCATGTCCATTCCTGGCGGTTTCATCCCTGGGACTAAATTTGGTAATATCTTTCCTAGAGGGTCCACATTTCCCCCTAGGGGAAACACCTTTGGGGGAATTTTTGGTTATGGGAGCATTCATGCTCCTGGAGGTGTCACCATCCTAGAAGACACTCATTCTTCAGGAGCTCCCCAACCTTCTAGTAGTACCAACATAGGGGGACTACAAGGTCCATCTGAGATAGTAGAGACTTCACCTCCCTCCCAGTCTTCATTTGTACCATTTTCTTTCCTCACAACACTTGATTTAATAGATTTTTCATGGTTAACAAATGACCCTATAACCCATGACCCCTCATGGTCGACGATGCCATCCAAGCTACCATCAGACATTACTAATTTTGATAGAAACTTGGGATATGACCCCTCTACACACATCATGACTTACCACTTGTGGTGTTCATCCAACTTGTTGATGGATGATAGTGTGAGGTTGCATCTTTTCCAGATATCCTTGACAGTAGTCACCACCAAATGGTACATTGAACTCAAAGGAGATTCTTTTAGAAGCTTCAATGACCTGGTGATGGTCTTTTTAACACATTACCAATTTCCCATCTGATATAATATAGGAACTGATCTCTTGACTTCTCTGCATCAAGAAAACACCACCCACATCTAGAATCACATTCATGAGTGGAGTCGACGACGTAGGATGATTAAGACTTAGATTCTGGAAAAACTTCTTATAGAGTGTTTCACTAAATCCCTCCTACCACCCATTTCCAAAGACGTAGCTATGGCTAAGGCCACCACCGAGGAGCAAGATATCATGTGTGCCCAACACTTAGACTTCTACCTATAGTCAAGACTTCTATCAAGAAAATTCCAGTATCCACCCAACATAATGTCACACCCACCCATGTCTATAGAAAACATATGAGATTTCAGGTGGTAGTCACCAATTTGGAGATGCACATTTTCACAATGCCCTCCACATTTCATGGAGCCACCATTGGCAATCATGATTTGGAAATTATTGACGGCATGGATGCAGTAATGAGTTTCTTGGGCAATGCAGCAATGAATAAAATTATGGGTGCTTCCACTATCAACCAGAATGATGACCTTCCGGTTCTTGATGTAACCGATTAGCTTGAGGGGTTTGGGGAGCAGAGAAGCCACTGAGAGCATTGAGGGAAATGACCGGTTCTACTTCGGGATGGTCTAAGGGAGGGGTTATGTCGAGGGTTTCAGGTGACTCAGACACAAGGGGAGTTTCACTATCCTCTTCTGAAATATCCTCGGAGATGGCCATAAACAACTTTTTTTCCTTACACTTGTGGCCTGGGAAATATTTGTCATCACAATTATAACAAAATCACCATAATAACACTGAAATGATATAAGAATAACAACAGAAATAGCACTTTGATTCTGAGATAAATGTTCACGGGCCTCTTCGAGGGGGCAACCTCCAATTGAGTAGAGCTCTATTACAATAATCTCCAAGCTAGGGTTCTCATACCCTCGACTCCTATTTATACTAAATATGTCTATCAAAAGAAGCATCTAGAGGAAGATCCTTCTAGAAGCAGAAGCTTCTATTAGGTCTTCTTACATTCGACTTATTCTATTTTATTGCAAGGCCTTATTAATAATGACCTTTATTACATCCAAATATATTGTTCTACCTATGTGCGGGTTAGGACCCTAACAATTTACCATTGTCACCTCTAGGTATTACTTGGTATCATATAGCATAGTCCTTCGTGCCACACAAATACCTGAATACTCTCTTGACAGTTGTCCAGTGCTCCTTTCTAGGTGTCAAAATGTACCTTCTCAACACTCTCACTGCATGGACAATGTCTAGTTGAGTACAGTTCATTTCATACATTATACTACCAACAACACTTACATAGGGAACACATGCCATGTCCAATTTTTCTTCCTATGTATTTGGACATTGTTCAATAGTTATCATTGCTCCCATAGGAATTGGCACCTTCACCGGTTTGCAATCCTGCATGTTGAACCATTTCAGAATTATTTCAATATACTTCGTCTTATTCAACCAGAGTTTTTGGTGGCTCGATCTCTCAATCTCCATGAATTTAGTTGCACCGAGATCCTTCATGTCAAACTTGGAGGATAGTTGCTTCTTCACCTCCTTTATTGCATCCATGTTGTTTCCAATCAGCAACATGTCATCGACATAAAAAGCTACATATATGAAATTCCCACCTTCTTCCTTGGAATATATGCAATGATTGGCTTTGCTTCTCACAAATCCCAAACTAAGGATGTATGTGTCAAACTTTTGGTACCACATCCTTGGAGATTGCTTTAGACCATAGAGGGATATTTTTAGTTTGGACACCAAATATTGCTTTCCCTTTACTACAAATCCTTCATGTTATTTCATGTATAATTCTTCTTCCAGGTCCCCATGTAGGAACGTTGTCTTCACATCCATCTGTTCTATTTACAAGTTTAATGTTGCAACTAGAGACATTATTACTCTAATGAAAATTAGTTTTGAAACATGGAAAAAAATCTCACCGAAGTCAACTCCCACGACTTGGGAATAACCTTTCTCTACCAGTCGAGATTTGAACTTCTTGACTTGTTTTGCGACATTGATCTTCTTCTTGAATACCCATTTTCTACCGACGAGATTTCTTCCACTAGGTAACTTGAATAAATCCCATGACTCATTCTTGAGCAAGGATTCCATCTCTTCGACCATGGCATCCTTCCAGAGTTTACCCTCTGCCTAGTCGACTTCCTCATCGACTGACTTGGGATCATTGTCGATGGAAGTTAGCATGAATGTGGAACGAAAGTTTGGAGGACTATACCTTTCAACTGGTTTTATTATTCTTTCTGACCTCCTTACCACCAGAGTTTATTGTTCCACCTCTTCCTCAAATTAAGTCGACTCATTTGAATCATCTTCTTCGTTCCTCATTTCAAACTGCATCGTATCAGGATTATTCTCGATCTGAATAACTTCTTCTAGCTCAGACTTACCTCCGACTTCTATGAATACCACATCTCGACTTTACACTATTCTCCTTGATGCAGGATCCTATAGCTTATATTCTTTCATTCCTTATTTATATCCAATGAAAATACATTTGATTGCCTTATTTTCCATCTTTCTCATCTTTTCCTTGGGAAATGCACAAACGCATCATAGCCAAATACATTGAGATGTGAAACCGAAGGCTTCTTACCCAACCATACCTCATGTGGAGTCATGTCGATTAGTGCCGACTGTTGTTCCAGAGTCTATACTTAAGGCTTAGAAGTACAATGTCTAGGCATCCGAAAGTGAGTAAAGGGTAGAGAAGGCAGAAACATCGACCTTTGGCAAGGGAAACTAGGGATGATTTATGTGTTGGCGTTGTCTAGCTTCCAACTGTTCCTGGATGTTTATATCCCATTTAAACGTTGCCCATGAACGTTCAAGTTCAACCCGGGTAGTGGTTGTTTTAAGAATAGTATTAAAAAGGTTTAAGGCAATATGTGTTTGATGTGATAGTTCGAGTTTGATATTAGGTTGTCTTGTTACAGGCACAGTCATGGAGGAACAGTAATATAAGAAAACCTCAGGGGGAATTTAAGTGCTGTCTCAATTTCGGTCGTATAAAAGAGAGTTTGTAGTTTTAGGAGTGAAAAAGGGGTGCAAACCAAAGGCCCTTTCCCATAACTGAGTTATACTTTAATAAAAATGTATGAGGTGGGAGAAAACATTAAGCTGTCTATCTAGTAAGGCTCCTATCAAGGGAGAATCTCACGTATAAACAGAAGAAGAAAAATGTAAAGAAATAACCCGATGAAGCATAAAATATATATAGAATTCTGAAAGTGTTGACTGGTCTTATACCTGCTGATAACTGGTACAGAGGAAAAACAGTAAACAATATAGAAAACCAAAATTCATTCACTATAATAGAGGTTGTACTAAATTATAGCGAAGCATTCATCAGATACAAATATGAAATGAAACGAAATATGAGATACAAGGAAACAAACTCATAACATAGTCGTGACGGAATTGAGAATCTTCGGATTTGCTTTATATTAGCTCTCAAAATGGAAAACCTCTATTACAATCGACACAAAAAGGTCCAGCCCTGGTTCTTTCTTTCTATGGTATATTTATATAGTTTTACATAAGATGGAATCTCAATCGTTGCAAAATTTTCAGTTATGATCAGGAGGAGAGCAATCATTCCATTTCTTCATCTCTATCTTTATTTGGTTCTAGAAGCTTGTCCTCGCGCATGCTGGGTACAAGTGACACACCTTTCTACCAGCAAAGATATCAGCCTTGACGGTTCTGCTTGACAATTAGCTTTAAAAGAGTAACAATCTCAGGCTAATTGCGATAACCTTTCTTCCATCTGTCTGTCTATGATGTCGATAGCGCACAATTGTACACTTGGTTTAATCATACATTTATCTATTTGAACTATGTCTACCATAGTTACTTGTGAGATATCAGCCGAATCTCTTTCCTCTTTTTCATTTAAATCAAGTGAGATTTTCTCTATATTCATTTGACTTAATGCCTCGGCATTACCTTCGCTATCAATGCCTAACATATTACCATCTATAGAACCAAAAGCCTCTTCTAAAGATTTCATTACCCTCTTGGATTGCAACTTACATTCTGAGATACTGTGCTCCCATTCTTTTAATAAAATATTTCCTCTGGTCTTCTCCGAAATGGAAAACCCAGGAGTACTTCCCAATTCTTTGTTGTTTGTAGCTATTACAGCCTCTTGAAAAGCGACCCGAGCTACTCCAGCTTCTCTTTCTCTGACAGATAAATTTTCCAAAACTTGATTAACAAGTAAGCAATTGTCCCGAATCGCCTCTACCTTGGCGAGTAAATTTTGTTGGGCCGTAGAAACTCTGCTTCGAATATCCATTGCCTGGGACTAGAACATCCTGATATTTATAACTTTACTTTCGTCGATTTCCACTCTAGCCTATAGCTGTTCGATCAAGTCTTTTTGCTGGCCCGCTGGTATCTAACCATTCCAAACCACTAGCTCTGCTCGTTTGAGCTTAGTCTTGAGCAGCTCTATCTCACTTTTATCGGCCAGCCTTGCTTGTTCTATCCCTACACTCGCCTTGTCCTTGGCAGCCTCCTCTGTTGTGGCTAGTCTGGCTTCTAGGGTTTTGATGAGGTGATTTTTTCGTTTCATCTAGTTTTTCAAAACCCCGACTAAAAATTGATTCGTTGTGGCATATGCCCCTAATGTCCCGGCTATTTTTGTCACAAACTGTTCATTCTTCTTGTCTTTCCCATCAGTCAATACTTTGTATTTCTTGGTTGTCGATTCCCCTTCCTCATAGAATTCTCTCTTTACCACAACCTTTCTCTTCTTATCAAAGAAGAACTCATTTGGAGGGAGCTTCCATCCTTATAGGTCTCAATTCTTCATTCAAAATCCACCCTGCATCAATGTTTCCCTGAGATGACTGCAAGGGAGTAATGGATGCGATGGGATTTCCAATTTTCTTAGCTGGTTGCCTCGAAGAAGTAACCGGAGTCTGCTTTTTCGGCAGGTTGGGAGTCTTTATCTCTGCTTTCAGACTCTTAGTTTGCTCTTCCCCATTCTAATGTTTTTCTTGACTGGGTGTCGCATCTTTGGAGCCTTCGGCATCTTTTTGTTTCACCTCCTTTATACTCGGATTCTCACCCCGTAATACTACGGGAAGACAACTGTGTCGATGTTCTTGGAATTTTAGAACATCGGCCCTCTCTTAAGGTGCCAGGGTTTGTATCCAAGGTAAAATCTCGGCATAATATCTTGCACCTCGGAAAATGTCATCCGAGGGCAAATTTTTGTGTTTGAACATCTCGAGTCCACAACTGGCCAAATGATTACTTACAACCCTTTGCGAATCATGATTCTTGAATTCAATAAGAACCAATTTTAGGTCTTCCGGGGCTGCTGCCTCAGCTTTAGCATGCCCAAAATCTAACAAAGAATATGAATTTAAATGAACAGGAAAAGGTGGCCATACCTTCTTTGAATATCCCTTAAGCTCCTTGCTTATGCCACCGATCACTGTTTGTCTAGCAACCTCACGACAAGACGGCTTGTCGAGGATGAATAATGGAAATGCATGCGGGGGAACAAAAGCCCCAAAAACTCTAAGATATGAGAATTCCGCTTCTACATACTAGTCAGCTATACTGGTCAAATTCATCACTATACTGTTCAAGATCCTGGGTGGCAGGTGGCCGAAAATAGTGACATGCAGCGGTACCATTACCCTGTTAAAGATTTCATATACGAAATCTGTCGCTTTGTTTTCCCACAATTTTGAATGATAGACGTGGATGGGCTCGGCCTCTACTGGAGTCCAACTCCAGCTCATTAAGGGAAAGGGTGTTAGAAAGAACACGGTGTCCATAATGTATGCAAACATAAAAAATGAAGAAATCTTTCCGCTCTCTTTCTGCACCTGATACTCTGTAACTCGACTGGTCAAGCTATCAGACAGCATTTTCACCCAGCCAAAGGAACAGCCTTCGGTGACTTGATGTATTAGAGGCACCCATTGAAGAAATAAATGTGAGGTGTCCTCTCTCTCATATAATCTGCAGATCATCATAGCTATATACTTGAACTATGGTTCCAAGGAAGCTATTGAATATATACCATTACTGTCTGCCCTGAACTTCGCAGGGTGTGAAACCTAATATCTGATTAAGTTGGACATAGTCTTGTCATATTGCACACATTCCTTCTGTTTGAACTTCTCCAAGAATTTGGCATCGTATGTAAGGTCTGACACGGTAGGCAACTTGTACATGGCTTGTAGTTGTTCAGGTCTGAAAGTCCCGATGGTGACCTTCTTCTCATTGATGATGGTTCTGGTTGGTATGTCCACATGGTCTAATGCCCACTGGAACATATCATAATAAGGAATAATTTGTGGCCTGGCCACTACTTCATGCATTCCAGATTGGACGACGATCTTATATTTGGTGGTTATATCGTATTTTTCATTTTCACTGGAATCATCAGAATAATCCACTAATTCGGCCTGTAGAACATTAGAAACAAACGACCAGTTCGGGATAGAGTTGACACTTCAAGGTGAAGTATTAGCGACGTTGTCTGAACCTTGTCCCGAAACCTCAATGTTGGCTTTAGATGCTTTTCGCGGGGCCATGACAAGAGATCCTGCTTTAGCTCTTCTGCGATAAAAATATGTATACATACAGAAATTAGTTCGCTGAGAAAAGTGTGCTCTGCGTAATATAGAAATGAATTTATTATAATGAATAACAGCTCTATATATTCAAAAACTCGGTACTTTTCAAGAACGGATCAGTCAAATCACGCCTAAATATAAATTTAGCAATAAAAACCCAATCTTTATTTTTCGATTCGCCTTGTTTCTAATTAATGCCATAATTTTTGGTGGTTCTAAATGTCAGTTAGCGTAAGCAAGAATTAAGACTACCTCGTAAACTGTGCATGCATCAAATCACAGGAGATTCTGGCTTAGCTCAATTAATCAGGTTTTACCAAAGTTAATTAATCTTTCAGTATTCGTTGCATTGGGAATTTTTGCTCTAACCCTTTGAAACTCTAACACCTGAAACTGCGATGATTGACTTTGGTTAATAAAATCGTAATTGTGATTAGGTGCTCAATTAATTACGTGATTATTTATATCGCAATTTCGCGACTTGGAGCTTCGAAGGTATAGCTTCCGGGAAGTTTGTATGCCGAGTTGCAAAACCATGAGATCACGATGATATGTTTTAATTAAAAGGGAGGATAAAATCAGATTAAGTGTTTAATTAATTATGTTCATATCTTTATCGCAACTCGGGGCTTTGACGGTGTAACTTTTTAAAAGAAAATATGTCGAGTTGCGAATTTCTGACAGAACTTAACCATGGCTAAGATTTTACCTTTAAACTTGATGCAGGTTACTAAAACAAGAAATTCGTGGTTTCAGCTATCGGGGTTACGATAGTAAGACTTTTGGATTTAGTAAACACCGAGACGCGAAACCCCGATGATGCTTAACCATAATTTAGGGAAATTTTACTCTCGTTACTAACCTGGGTAAAATTTTAAAACGATTTCGTTGTTCGGGACTTGTGAACTATGTGATCTATAACATCCGACATACGAAATCCCGAGGTAAAACAAAGGGGGAAAAATATTTGACAAAAAGTAGAACTCCCCTTGAGTGTACGATAACTATCGCCGCTCACGTGATAAGACTTCAGAGATTTTAAAACCACAGAAGGAAAATACGAAAACCATCTTTCGATTTCAAGCATTAAGACATGAAATTCAAGATGGGCTAAAAAACAAAGGCGGCTCCAACATAGGCTCCAACTAGGGATCTCGTTTTCTTGTAAGACGGGAAGAACAGTAGACCACGTGTCAATATTGGGTAAATGGAGTCAATGGCTTCAATTCAACAAAAATGTTCTTGAGAACAGGATATCGAAGGGGAAAGAGACTTCGTTTTTTACCTTTGAAAAGATTTTCAAACTTAGATACTTTTTTAAACTTAGCCGTAGTCCCTTTCACGACTTTCCCCTTCTCGTTACTGAATTCAGGTATTCCTTAAGACAATCAAAATAGTTCTAGGAGACCCAACAGATCTTGTGGCTATCAGCTTGCATCAAAAGAAGAAGATTATATGTTTTTAAAAAGGAAGCCCTGTCTGAACATGGGATGTAGATCAGGC
>SNQJ01S0070525.1:16616-29507 GCA_010110895.2 Picea sitchensis
TCAAAATGGCCCCGGAAGTTAAAACCTGCTAAAAATAGTAAATTGCCAAAATTGCCAGAAAACTGTTTTGAGCCAGTCGGAAAAGGTGGGTGGCCACCAATATCCACCTGGATCAGATGTACCAGATGATGTTCGTTGGATTTGGAGAATACTGTTAAATCATCGAGATAGATGACTACAAACTTATCCCTCTCTCTGATGAAAGCGATGTCCATAGCGCGTTGGAACGTGGCTCCTGCATTCATCAAACCGAAAGGCATCTTATCATACATGAACGTACCCCAAGGAGTAGTAAAAGTTGTTTTTTCTTTATCTTGTTCATTTATGGCAATTTGATTATATCCAAAGAAACCATCAATCATAGATATTCTATTCACCCCAACTACCCTTTCTAGCACATGATCCATTTTAGGCAGCGGATAGTTGTCTTTAAGAGAGGACTTATTTGAATTTCTGAAATCCATGCACAGTCTTATTTCTCCACTCTTTTTCTGACCGGGACCAAATTTGCCAGCCAGTCAGAATATCTCAGAGGTACTATAATTTTCGCCTCCAAAAGTTTCTTCACTTCTCTCTCGACCACAGGTAATAAAATGGGGTTGATCTGCCTAAGCTTTTGTCTAAAAGGTTTGACCCCAGGTTTTAAAGGTATCTTGTGATCGATCACAGTAGTGTCGTAAGTTCTTAACTCATCATAAGACCAAGCGAAAACGTCTTTAAATTGTCTAAGTAGGTCCTTATATTTGTCCTTTATTTCAGGGGGGAGAAGTTTAGATATTTTAACCATCCTGGACTCTTCTTTGGTTCCTATGTCATAGTCCTCAACCTCTTGTGGTTGGGGTTGTAAGGTGGGTTTAATAGGTACATCATTTTGATCAAACAGTCTTTCTAGAGGGATCAGTCCCTTTGGAATCTGGTTGTTTTTTAGGACCAACATACGATGATTTGCGATTTTGTCTCGGAAAGCTTGAGGATCCTCCCCTTCTTACATGATCCATATCTGGTCGTTTTGATTTTCTTGGCCTGCATGAGTTTCAGAAAATTCACCTACTGCTTCAAGAAACTTCTTAATTTGTTCATCATCCTCAAAAACCTGCCAGCGTTGGATATTATCTGGTATAGATGGTTTGTGTCTTATCTCTATGTGATACTTCAATTTAAAGGTTGTAGGAGGAGTGAAAGTTGAAGTCGTTTTAGCTAATGCATCAACATGTAAGTTCTTTATGCGTGGGATGAAGTGGACATTTACAGACGAGAAAAAATTTTCCATCAGATCCCAGGCACAATTCCTGTATGATCTTAATCTAGGATGCTTGGCTTGGTACTGTCGATTTATTTGTTTGACTATTAACTCTGCATCTCCATATACCTCTAGGTTATTTATTTCTAGCTTCCTGGCAGCCTATAATCCTAAGACCAATGCTTCATATTCACATACGTTGTTAGTATAATCTATATCCCATTGCAGTCTGTAAGAAAAAGGAACAACGAACTTTCCTTCGGGAGCCACTAAAAGCACTCCTGCACCAGCCCCTTCACAATATGAGGCACCATCAAAAAACATTTTCCATATACCGGTGCTACACATATCCTCAGTCATGTAACCTGACTCTTCCTATTCTATATTGTCTTCTTCTGGACAACCATCTAAACCATCGTCAAAAGATAAGATACAATTTCCTAAATCTTGATCTGCAATGTAAATAGGGAAATTGTTTGGATTTTGAGGGTCGCTTACGATATATTCTAACCTTGTCTCTCTGTAAAACCGAGTAAATTTCCCACCAAACATAGGAATTGTGGCGAACGTCATATACAATTGAAGAGAACCCCCCAACTTGGCTCCCCATGACCTAGACAACAGTAAGCCATACTTGGGGGGAATATCAGCAATAACCACATCCATCAAGATACTCTTAACTGGGACCTGCGCCAGGGTAACTACTAAATTCTTTATTATTCCCATACACTTAACTCTTCTCGAGTCAAAAGAGTAAATATCTCTGTAAGGTCTGGTGATCTAGAGACCCAACTTGTCCATAATAATTTTAGGCATCACGTTATGGGAGGCTCCGGAGTCTAGCATGCAATTATGTAGCAGTTGATCGTATACATTTAAGGTGATATAAAAGGGAGCAACAGTGTCTTTGGCCCCTTCAAAATGTGGACCAAAAGTGATGTTGGGTTTATCATCTTCTAGGTTTAAAACGTTAGACTGGATTTCTAGCTCTGAGACACCTATCACTTTGGTAATCTGCTTCCGATAAACTAGGTTTTTTGCTAATTCTACCAGAGGGATTGGTATCTTAATTTTATTTATCTCATTTTTTAAACTGAAAACTCCGCTCACCTTGTCTATTTCTCTAGTTGGGACTTCTGAATCCTTCCTTTCCGACTTATTCGTTTGGACTGCTTTATTACTCATGGTCTTGTTTGAAGGCGTAATTTTATTAGTTGTTTCAGTTCCTTGTGCTTGGGTCTCAACTTTTCCCACTTCAAACTCTTGTGTGCTTAATACTTTTTCTCTGTTGTTAGGCAATAGGGTTTCTTCCAGAGTAGGCTCATAAGTTTGACCTCTTGGGAGAATTTTCTTAGGTTGAGTAGTTGAAATGGGCTTACTCTTAGATCTCAAGTTATACTTAGGTTGGATCTCAACCATTATCATTTTGATTTCTTCATGAGAGCTACAAAGGTCAGCATGATCTCTGTCTTCACCCTTAACTGATGATTGTTGAGTGTTTAGAGATTTTTCATAATCTTCTCTAGTCAGATACGGTTTTGTGTAGTCATCACCGAAGTTCGTGACATCATTATCTGAATCTCCGAAATCTTGGATATCATTTGCTCCTATAAAATTTTCGTTCTTTAGGGGAGTTTGTATTTTTTGGTCTTCGTTTTTTATTTGTCTTTGCTGGTTTGGGGGGTTGGGGTTCCTCTTGAAATCCTTTTTGGAGAAAGAATCATCTTTGGCCTATTCTAGCTCCATTCTGGATATTTTATTAGACAGTTCCTTAATTACCCTGGCCATATCGTCTACTTTGTCATCTGTGTATCTATTAGACCCTGACGGCCCTGCTTGTTCTCTAAAGTGTTTAGTTTCTCGGTTTCCCATTTCTACTTTAGCTTTAAGCTTACCAGAAGCCATCATATTTGACTTAATTTCTACAACGTCATCTTGCATTTGATTTAGAGTGGCTCCCCTTCTTTCTCGCAAAAGGAGTGCAAAATTTGGTTCGAAAGCCCCCGTGAAAGTTACTTTGGCCACGGGTTGGGACAGTTTAACCTTGGCTGGGATTTTGTTATACAGCTTGTTGAATCTTTGAATAAACTCCATAACTATTTCTGAATTCTTTTTTCTTAAAGACCCAAACTCGGTTAAATAATATAGGTGGTCCTTTCTTTTGCCCCATTGTCTAAGGAAAGCATCTTCCAAGGCATCATAAGACAAGATAGATCCTGCAGGTAGACTCTGAAACTAAGTTCGGACCTGACCTTCAAAGGTTTGGACAAGAAGCCTCGAATACACATCCTCATGTTTGATACCTAGGATGTCTGCAAATTGATCAAAGAAATTTATGTGTTCGGCTGTAGTCAAATCTCCTTCCCCGTTGAATTTCGGCAAATTTTTTATATAATTTTCGGGAAGGTTGTGCAGAGGAACGGGCAATACCAAGGGAGCATATCTTGCTGCCACTTTTGAAAACACTCTGGGAGGGGGGGAAGAACCTTGGCCTCCAGCTCCTCCACCTCCTCCAGTTGTTCCCATCGTTATTAGTGGAAAGTTGTAAAGGGTGTTTTGGAAGATTAAAAGTAAATCTTTACTTTCTTCGCGGGGTGAAAAATCCGAGGATGACTGGTAAGGGATGTGAGGGCTTGGCTCTTCATACTTGCAAGAGATGTAGTCAGGGGAACCAATAGGTGTGGAAGCAGGATGTGTGAAATATTCTTCAAGACCGTGTGAGTTTGCGAAATTCAACTGAAGAGTCGATGATATATCGGTAGTATATAAATTTTCTGCAGGACTTTTTCCTTTATGTTTTGCAGGGGTTATCGGACAAGTTTCGCTTCTAACTTCGGAGTAATTCGATGTTAGATCCTTAGTGTCGAAGAGAGGGCTGCGTGAAGTCGAAGGTTCAAAAGAACTTTTGGTCTTCAGTTGTAGGTATTTAGGCTAATAGACTGCAAGGGTCGTCTTAAGAGATACTCTCATCTTTAAAATTTTCTTAGGGTTGGTAACGGGTGTGATCTATTTACCATTCGGGTTTTGCATGGTATTCCTTCGTCTGGATGCCAGCTTATTAATCGTGGAGTCACCAAGCGAAATATTGGAAAGCCTTTAAAAGGTGTGCACTCTTTGTTCACTATCAAAGGGTCACACTTTCAACGAAATAAATGTTGTTTTGCTAGGGAAAAGATTTCATAACTTCGGTCCCCAACAACAGTGCCAAAAAGATGTTCCAAAGTCTGTACTTAAGGCTTAGAAGTACAGTGTCTAGGCATCCGAAAGTGAGTAAAGGGTAGAGAAGGGAGAAACGTTGACCTTCAGCAAGGGAAACTAGGGATGATTTCTGTGTTGGCGTTGTCTAGCTTCCAACTGTTCCTGGATGTTTATATCCTGTTCAATCATTTCCCATGAATGTTTGAGTTCAACCCGGGTAGTGGCTATTTTAAGAATAGTATCAAAAATGTTTAAGGCAATATGTGTTTGATCTGATAGTCTGGGTTCGATATTAGGTTGTCTTGTTACAGGAACAATCATGGAGGAACAGTAAGATAAGAAAACCTCAGGGGGAATTTAAGTGATGTCTCAATTTTAGTCGTATAAAAGAGAGTTTACAGTTTCAGGAGTGAAAAAGGGGTGCAAACCAAAGGCCCTTTCCCGTAACTGAGTTATACTTTAATAAAAATGTATGAGGTGGGAGAAAACATTAAGCTGTCTATCGAGTAAGGCTCCTATCAAGGGAGAATTTCACATATAAACAGAAGAAGAAAAATGTAAAGAAATAACTCGATGAAGCATAAAATATATATAGAATTCTGAAAGTGTTGACTGGTCTTATACCTGCTGATAGATGGTACAGAGGAAAAATAGTAAACAATATAGAAAACCAAAATTCATTCACTATAGTAGAGGTTGTACTAAATTATAGCGAAGCATTCATCAGATACAAATATGAAATGAACTGAAATATGAGATACAAGGAAACAAACTCATAACACAGTCGTGACGGAAATGAGAATCTTCAGATTTGTTTTATATTAACTCTCAAAATGGAAAAACTCTATTACAATCGACACAAAAAGGTCCAGCCCTAGTTCTTTCCTTCTATGGTATATTTATACATTTTTACATAAGATGGAATCTCAATCATTGCAAAATTTTCAGTTATGATAAGGAGAAGAGAAATTGTTCCATTTCTTCATCTCTGTCTTTATTTGGTGCCAGAAGCTTGTCCTCGCGCATGCTCGGTGTTAGCGATCAAAAACGCACTGGCATTTTTGAAAGAACGATTCCTAATATTGTATGGGAAATTTGAATAGCTTCATAGGCTCCAAATGTAGATTTGAAAGCATCATTGGAAAGATTAGGATTTGTAGATGTCGATCGACTATTTAAGCATGCAAAACAGACTCTCCATGACTGAGAAATTTGATTTTGAAAAAATATGCACTTTCACCAGCGCAGAAGGCAGAATTATAACTAGTTAGCTGGTGAAAGCTCCATCTTTCACCAGCTAAGGAGTGGATTTTCAGGTAAATTAGATGGTGAAAGCCTGTAATGACCAAAATACTTGAAATTTCACCTAGATCAGAAATTTTCGAGCCAGAAAGAGATGAAACCTCTTGGAATAGATAGGTGGTGAATTATTAAGTCAGATTTAAATGCTACTTTTGTGAGATAAGGTCGGAGAGAGGTTGTTTAAACACATTTGGCCTCATTTTAAAAGGTAGAATTTCAGGATTTTTGGCACACATCATCAAATTCGAATTCCACTTTCAGAGGAAAAGATCAAAGAGCCTTGGAAGGCTAGGCTACACTTCATCAACTTTCAACCAATGATTGAAGACCAAAAGATAGAGATTGACCTCATCTTGAGGATCTCTTCCTAGTTTTTTGTAAATTTAGTTTACTTTTTGTTTTTAGAAAATCAAATCCACTGTTTTAGGATCTGATAACTAAATTGTAAAGCTATAAAGCTACAGAAGGAAGATGAATGAGGAGGTGCCATTTTGGATACAATTTGGCATATGTACTAAGACTCTTATCTTGATATGAATGACAGTCTTCTTTTGCTACCATTGTCAGATTTTCTCATGTGTTACATTGCTCTGTANATCAAAGAGCCTTGGAAGGCTAGGCTACACTTCATCAACTTTCAACCAATGATTGAAGACCAAAAGATAGAGATTGACCTCATCTTGAGGATCTCTTCCTAGTTTTTTGTAAATTTAGTTTACTTTTTGTTTTTAGAAAATCAAATCCACTGTTTTAGGATCTGATAACTAAATTGTAAAGCTATAAAGCTACAGAAGGAAGATGAATGAGGAGGTGCCATTTTGGATACAATTTGGCATATGTACTAAGACTCTTATCTTGATATGAATGACAGTCTTCTTTTGCTACCATTGTCAGATTTTCTCATGTGTTACATTGCTCTGTAATTTGATTCAATTTAGCTCAGCTATTAAGAACTGTCATCTTCTTATTTAGCTCATAAATTTGAATAGAATGATCTCTTACTATCTTGTATGACCCTGCATGTTAATGTACCTGGTTATCTAGAATAGTGTTCTTCATATCCCATTTCAATTACTGTATCTGATTATTGGTTTCTAAAAGAACTAGCTCATTTGGATGCATGATAAGTTGTTCTTCTCATTAAGCCCTTGAGTTATCCTATTGATCCACATATTTTTCTTATCAATTTCTTAAGTTACCAAGCATTCTTAGCCTACAACCCTAAGGAGTTTCGTGGAGTGATAACAAATTGGCTCCGTTGTCGGGGAGAGGATATTGAAGCCCAGCTTCCTTGGGAGACGAAAAGATCCATCTTTGATGATAGACAAAGCTTGGACATCATTTGGTTGTAATCATCTATTTGGCGACTCCATGAAAGACGAATTCAGTGATGACTCCATGAAGGACGGATCTGTTGGTGACTCCACTGGTATATAAATGAATCAGATCTTAGCAAAGAGGTATGTGTTCTGCAATTTCTCAAGTATTTTTGGTTACCCTCATCCAGTACCTACTAGAGATGAATGGGAACATAGTATTCCCAGATTTCGTGGAGAGAAGTGGGAAGTACCAGCTGAACATTTGTTGGATTTCCATGACTTTATTGACCGGATTGAAATTATACATGAGGATGTTCAAATTAAGCAGTTCAAATTTTCATTAGAAGGGATTGCTCTTGACTGGTGTCAGTCTCTTCCAAGTGCAAGTGTCATCTCTTTGGCTGATTTTCATGCTGCCTTTCATCTATTTTGTAAAGAGATATATTCAGTTGACCTTCTCTACCCTGAATGTTGTCATGATTTCAATTTTTTGAATAAGAAATTAGATAGTTATGTGAAATATGCTACAGCAGGAGATGCTTCTCATCATGACCAAGATATTGATGATCTACATCATGATGGCCATAGTATAGATGCTTTAAACAGTAGACCAAATGCATCCATTATCTTAGATTATTTTCAAGATCATATTGCCTCCTTTGAAAAATTGAAAGATGATGAGCAGATTGAAAGTTCAACAGGTGAAAGTATTGGAGCAACAATAGATGTTGAGGGCAGCACACATCTTCCAGATTTGCAGATTAAAAAACAAGATCAGCAGGTTGCTCATTTTTCTAAACAATACCAAGGAGCTTTGAGCTCACCCATATTTGACGAATACTCTCATGAAGAAGAGCAGATCCCTTTTGTTTATTTAAGGAACAATCAGCCAGTATATGACAGCTATGAATTAAATTTTGATGAAGATTTGGAGGAGTGTCAAAATCATACTGCACAACTTATTTCTTCATTTGATGGAGAATAGTATTGTGTGGAAAATAGCTATCATGAGTCTGCAGCTGACATTGAAAAGTCATCTATAGAAATTAGTTGGTTAGCATGCATCGTACTTGAACATAGATCTGCAGACAACAACAAACAATTCATCATCAACAATGAAGTTAGTTTACAGCCCTGTTCATATTTATATGTAGTTGAGGGGGGCAGTTATTCTTGGAAGGAGGGTATGCAGAGATCTTCTGATGTTCAGCTGAAGCAATAGGAAGAAGTGTTTTCTTACAGTGTCATTGATCCTTTTGCTGATTATCTGGAGTATTCAAGCAGCATAAATGTCAAATTGCTCTTGTCAAACGAAGGTTGGTTCCGCTGCCCTTTCAAACTCCATTTTTGTATGCTATGGTTTCTAATATTTTTCAAGTCAAGATCAAGCATGATATCAGTAAATCAGTTTCTTACTTGGCTGCATTGGAAATTCAGTTTTACTTGATCAATCTGCCTCTACTGGTTAGAGTAGGAATAGATAGAAAATAAGCTCGTCATCGAGCATGAGATCCTTTTCAGTCTAGTAGTTTGCAGCAGGAACTTGTGTTCAACATTTTATTACAATTTGAATAAGTTGTAGGGATGCATGAGAAGAATTTGGCAAATGCGGTGAAGCTGCCCCCTCAAACTGAAAGGGAGTTTCTTCATCCAAAAGTTCCAACTCCAGTATATGGCTCTGTCCCTTCAGATCACCCTTTTGCCTGTCCTAATGAGGGCTATGACAAATGCTACATACATGAGTATAAATTAAATCTTCATCTCAGAAGAGAACATGTAGGTTACGCTTTTAAAGAAAATGGAAGGCACTCCTTCAAGTTGGCTGGTAGTAATGGTGACTCAACAGTGGGTTCACATGGAGGTGCCTCTGATTGGTGGTCGACGCAGACATTTTCAGATCTTGTAGCTTCCTCTAGAAGAGAGCGGTTCCATTGGAGTGATGCAACAAGCCCTTCTGATTTTGGGTGGATTCCTAGTAGAGAAAGCATGGATGGAGTTTCTCTAGCCATGGAAAAGATCAGGGCCAAAAATGCACATGTTGCTTCCGCGTCTTCCCAGGTGGAGGTTCAGACTTGTGGCAGGAATGTCTGACATTAAGCCCGTGATCATATGGAAAGATCCCATACACAGTGAACCATAAGCGTCTGCAACTGGTGCATGTGACCACTTCGAGCTCCATATTTTTTCACACTATTTTCTTTCTGTCGCACTTCGAGCTTGTTGGGAAAAGATAGTTTGTTCCAAACGAGTCAGGACTGGAATGGAATGACTTTCTTTGCACTTGCATTTATTCGTCGGGATCTGCAAGAAGCTAGATTGTGAGAAGGTCTACCATCCAAAGTGTTTGGAGAAGACGACTTTTGAAGCTAATCAAACTTCATAACAGATTGGAGACTGTATAGGGATCATCAGGAGAATGGCCATGAATTTTGTGATGTCATTACTAAGCTTGACTGGAATGTGGTTAATTTCCCCTCACATCATGAATTTAGTCTAGGCATTATTAATTAGCTCAAACAACCCGTAAATCTCTCATCCAGACGTGCTATCAGAGCTCCAGATCCGTTCAAGGTGGCTATGAATAGTCAAAACTCCAGTTTGACAAGCGAATTCATCATCCAGATAACTATGGACTCTCATTCGGGTGCGGAATGACATGGAGGCCAATCCGACAAATGTGGCATGCATGACTTCGCAACGCCGTTCACCGCAATCGACTGTAACCATTTCAAGGGAGGTAGAATATAAATTGAGGAAGGATATCTGCCTTCAACACAAATGCAAAAGTAATTTTGCTCTGCATAATACTACGATGGTCACGCCAATAGGAGAAATGCACTGCCTATTGGAGTTAGTAGGCGGGGTACTTGTTTTTCTGGAGAACAAAATCATAAGGCACGGAGTACCCATTACCCTACAAGAATTGGGGGCAGTACCAGAGTGACTGTTGTCAAAGCTAACCATATTGAAGATAAGGAACCAGGGGAATCCTCTAAAATTGGTGGACGTCTCTCAAGCAGCAAGTCGTTGTTGCCAAAGTCAGTTTCAACAGTTCCTAAATTAGGTACCTCCAGCTCATCAAACTTGAAGAAGACATGCAAGGTGCAACCAAATTCTGCTACTTCTGGGTAGTCAAGTTCAACACACAATCTATCTGCTAGGTTGGGTCAGAAAGGGCAGGTTAGAGCTGCATTCCATAAGGGAGAACCGAGCAATAGCAGTAGACTTGGTCTATCAGAAATATCGAATTTGACAAGCTCCGAAGGATCAACCTCTGACTTGGACTTTCTTCAGGACACACCAACTTCTTCTATGAGCATAAGTCTCTTTCGTAGTGGTTCTACTGTGGAAAGGAGAGATAATCGAGTTGTTTCTAGCAGGTTTCTAAACAGACAGGGAAGTTGGAATGATCTGGAGTCATTGAATGTAAACAACAGTTTGTCAGATTTAATGTATGGGGAACATGAACATAATTGGACTGGCATAGAGGAAAATGGGACTAGGAACATAGGAGCAGGTCTTTCTCTGAGATCTGGGCTCATGAATGATGCAGCAGGTCTGTCAATTTTTGAAAATGATCATGAATCTGCCTCTGATGATTCTTTTGTCTATACCCCATCAGTGGCTGATGTGGATGTTGCTAGTAGCAGTGTTGTGGGGTCTCAACAAGGATGGGTGTGACTTTGAATGTAGCTAAACCTAAGAAGGGCTCAACAGTAGCCATATTTTGACTCGGGTGGATATTCAAAGGAATAAATTTAGTTTTTACAGAAGTAGATGTAACGTGAGGAGCATCCCGTTTTGCCTCTTTTCATTTCAGCAACAACGGAAGCAGGCAAATTAATCCGGATGAGCTTCATCAAATCTTCCAAGAGTTTGGTATTGTTGAGCTTGAGGGAATGATCAAAGAGTTGATCAAGAAATTTCCATATGCCCTAGCAAGAAGATCCTTCTTGCACTGCTATCAAATTCCTGCCATAGATAACAACAGTTGTGGATTTGGATTTCCTTTTGTATGCTCTACAGCTGTGGTGTCATTGCTTAAATTATTTTGATATCTCTAATTTTTGTTTTCCTTGCTTGCTTAGCATATCAATTCTTGAATCAAGCATTGTAGGTCACCTAAGGTTCAAACATCAAGTGTCAACAACACTTTATCGAGCAACTGCTGAAGAATCTAACACTCTATGTAGGATCATTGTTGCTCTGCATTATTTTCTTCTCAAAGATAAAACAGAACTTTCACCAGCACAGAAGGCAGAATTTTAACCAGTTAGCTGATGAAAGGTAGAGCTTTCACCAGCTAATTAGCAAATCTTAAGGCGGAATAGCTGGTGAAACCTGAGAGTGGCCAACGAAGGTGTATTTTTGCCCAGATCAAAGTTTTTCTTAACCAAACATCCTGAAAATAGTTTCTAAAGATGCATATTGAATTTACACATCAAATTCAAGATCCAGATTTGATAAAAAGGATGTTTGAAGAAGTGCCAAAGTCAGATTAGACACCTATTTTTGGGGCACAGAATCAGTTGTTTTTTCCAAAGATAGCAAATTTGATTCTGTCACGATCAAAGCACATCTACGAGCCTTGGAAGGCTATCTGCACACATCAGAGGATCTAAAATGCTTTGTATCTGAAGTTGCTGGAAAATGAAAAGTCAAAGACCTCAAGATGCCTGCAATACTCTCATTTCAAGCTTGAAGTTACCCTGGAATTTTCAAAATCATGGTTACATATCTCACCATCCTATCTATGTTCAACACTTTTCTTCTTAATGAAGATATTGCCACAATAGATGCCATGTCAATGTGCAAACAACATTTCCAGGGAAGATTGAAGCATACATGCTACAGATAAAGAAGATTGGGAAAGACAACAAAAAACTTTGGAAAATAGCCAGATGATAAATTGTAAAGGTTAAATGACTCCATGGCCCAATACTAAAGGCACAAGGTCTGCCAGGTTCTTGGAGACCTCACAGGGAAGTATCCATCCCAGTTGGAGCCAGATGTTAGCGATAAAAAATGCACTGGCATTTTTGAAAGAACGATGCCTAATCTTGTAGGGAAAATTTGAATAGCTTCCCGAGATCCAAATGCATATTTGAAAGCACCATTGGAAAGCTTAGGATTTGTAGATGTTGATCGACTATTTAAGCATGCAAAACGGACTCTCCATGACTAAGAAATTTAATTTTGAAACGATCTGTGCTTTCACCAGCGTAGAAGGCAGAATTATAACTAGTTAGCTAGTGAAAGCTTCGCCTTTCACCAGCTAAGGAGCGGATTTTCGGGTAAATTAGCTGGTGAAAGCCTGTAATGACCAAAATACTCAAAATTTCACCCAGATCAGAAATTTTCGAGCCAAAAAGAGATGAAACCTCTTGGAATAGATAGGTGGTGAATTATCAAGTCAGATTTAAATGCTACTTTTGTGAGATAAGGTCGGAGAGAGGTTGTTCAAACACATTTGGCCTCATTTTAAAAGGTAGAATTTTAGGATTTTTGGCACACATCATCAAATTCGAATTCCACTTTCAAAGGAACAGATCAAAGAGCCTTGGAAGGCTAGGCTACACTTCATCAACTTTCAACCAATGATTGAAGACCAAAAGATAGAGATTAACCTCATCTTGAGGATCTCTTCCTAGTTTTTTGTAAATTTAGTTTACTTTCTATTTTTAGAAAATCAGATCCACTGTTTTAGGATCTGATAACTAAATTGTAAAGATATAAAGATACAAAAGGAAGATGAATGAGGGGGTGCCATTTTGGATACAATTTGGCATATGTACTAAGACTCTTATCTTGATATGAATGACAGTCTTCTTT
>SNQJ01S0070525.1:29565-55198 GCA_010110895.2 Picea sitchensis
TATCTTGTATGACCCTGCATGTTAATGTACTTGGTTATCTAGAATAGTGTTCTTCATATCCCATTTCAATTACTGTATCTGATTATTGGTTTCTAAAAGCACTGGCTCATTTGGATGCATTATAAGTTGTTCTTCTCATTAAGCCCTTGAGTTATCCTATTGATCCACATAAATTGCTTATCAATTTCTTAAGTTACCAAGCATTCTTAGCCTACAACCCTAAGGAGTTTCTTGGAGTGATAACACTCGGTACAAGTGACACACCTTTCCACCAGCCGAGATATCAGCCTTGATGGTTCTACTTGACAATTAGCTTCAAAAGAGTAACAATATCGGGCTAATTGTGGTAACCTTTCTTCCATATGTCTGTCTATGATGTCAATAGCGCACAATTGTACACTTGGTTTAATCATACATTTATCTATTTGAACTATGTCTGCCATAGTTACTTGTGAGATATTGGCCGAATCTCTTTCCTCTTTTTCATTTAAATCAAGTGAGATTTTTGCTATATTCATTTGACTTAATGCCTCGGCATTACCTTCGCTATCAATGCCTAACAAATTACCATCTATAGAACCAAAATCCTCTTCTAAAGATTTCATTACCCTCTTGGCTTGCAACTTACCTTCTAAGATACTGTGCTCCCATTCTTTTAATAAAATATTTCCTCTGGTCTTCTCTAAAATGGAAAACTTGGGAGTACTTCCCGATTCCCTGTTGTTTGTAGCTATTACAGCCTCTTGAAAAGCGACCCGAGATGCTCCAGCTTCTCTTTCTCTGACAGATAAATTTTCCAAAACTTGATTAACAAGTAAGCAGTTGTCCCGAATCACCTCTACCTTGGCAAGTAAAATTTGTTGGGCAGTAGAAACTCTGCTTTGAATCTCCATCGCCTGGGACTGGAACATCTCAATATTTATAACTTTACTTTCGGTGATTTCCACTCTAGCCTGTAGCTGTTCGATCAAGTCTTTTTGCTGGCTCGCTTGTATCTGACCATTCTGAACCACCAGCTCTGCTTGTTCGAGCTTAGTCTTGAGCATCTCTATCTCACTTTTATCGGCCAAGCTTGCTTGTTCTATCCCTACACTCGCCTGGTCTTTGGCAGCCTCCTCTGTTGTGGCTAGTCTAGCTTCTAGGGTTTTGATGAGGCGATATTTTCATTTCAGCTGGTTTTTCAAAACCCCGACTAAAAATTGATTCATTGTGGCATATGCCCCTAATGTCCCGACTATTTTTGTCGCGAACTGTTCATTCTTCTCGTCTTTCCAATCAGTTAATACTTTGTATTTCTTGGCTGTCAATTCCCCTTCCTGATAGAATTCTCTCTTTACCACAGCCTTTCTCTTCTTATCAAAGAAGAACTCATTTGGAGGGAGCTCTTCCATCCTTATAGGTCTCAATTCTTCATTTAAAATCCATCCTGCATCAATGTTTCCCTGAGATGACTGTAAGGGAGTAATGGATGTGATGGGATCTTCGATTTTCTTAGCTGGTTGCCCTAGAGTAGTAACCAGAGTCTTCTTTTTCGGCGGGTCAGGAGTCTTTATCTTTGCTTTAGGACTCTTAGTTTGCTCTTCCCCGTCCTGGTGTTTTTCTTAACTAGGTGTCACATCTTTGGAGCCTTCGGCATCTTTTTGTTTCACCTCCACTGTACTTGGATTCTCACCCCATAATACTGTTGAAAGACAAGTGCGTCGATGTTCTTGGAATTTCAGAACATCGGCCCTCTCTTCAGGTTCCAGGGTTTGTATCCGAGCTAAAATCTCGGCATAAGATCTTGCACCTTGGAAAATGTCATCCGAGGGTGAATTTTCGTGTTCGAACCTCTTGAGTCCGCAACTGGACAAATGATTACTTACGACCCTTTACGGATCGTGCTTCTTGAATTCAATAAGAAACAATTTTAGGTCTTCCAAGGCTGTTGCCTCAGCTTTAGCATGCTCGAAATCTAACAAAGAATATGAATTTAAATGAACAAGAAAAGGTGGCCATACCTTCTTTGAATATCCCCTAAGCTCCTTTCTTATTCCATCGATTATTGTTTGTCTAGCAACCTCACGACAAGCCAGCTTATCGGGGATGAATAATGGCAATGCATGCGGGGGAACAGAAGCCCCGAAAACTCTGAGATATGAGAATTCCGCTTCTACATACCAGTCAGCTATACTGCTCAAATTCATCACTATACTGTCCAAGATCCTGGGTGGCAGGTGGTCGAAAATAGTGACATGCAGCAGTACCATTACCCAGTTAAAGATTTCATATACGAAATCTGTCGCTTTGTTTTCCCACAATTTTGAATGATAGACGTGGATGGGCTCGGCCTCTGCTGGAGTCTAACTCTAGCTCATTAAGGGAAAGGGTGTTAGAAATCACACGACGTCCATAATGTATGTGGACATAAAAAATGAAGAAATATTTCCGCTCTCTTTCTGCGCCCGATACTCTGTAACTCGACTGGTCAAGCTATCAGACAACATTTTCACCCAGTCGAAGGAACAGCCTTCGGCGATTTGATGTATTAGAGTCACCCATTGAAGAAAGAAATGTGAGGTGTCCTCTCTCCTGTATAATCTACAGGTCATCATAGCTATATACTTGAATTGTGGTTCCAAGGAAGCTATTGAATATATACCATTACTGTCTTCCCTAAACTTCGCAGGGTGTGAAACCCAATCTCTGCTTAAGCTGGACATAGTCTTGTCATATTGCACACATTCCTTCTGTTTGAACTTCTCCAAGAATTCGACATCGTATGTAAGGTCTGACACGGTAGGCAACTTGTACATAGCTTGCAGTTGTTCATGTCTAAAAGTCCCGATGGTGACCTTCTGCTCGTTGATGATGGTTCTGGTTGGTATGTCCACATGGTCTAATTCCCACCGGACCATATCATAGTAAGGGAGCAGTCATGGCCTGGCCGCCACTTTATGCATTCCAGATTGGATGACGATCTTATATTTGGTGGTTATATCATATTTTTCATTGTCACTGGAATCATCAGAATAATCCACTAATTCGGTCTGTAGAACATTAGAAACAAACAACCAGTTCGAGACAGAGTCGACACTTCGAGGTGAAGTATCAACAACATTGTCTGAACCTTGTCCCGAAACCTCAATGTTGGCTTTAGACGCTTTTCGCAGGGCCATGACGGGAGATCCTGCTTTAGCTCTTCTGCGATAAAAATATGTATACATACAAAAATTAGTTCACTGAGAAAAGTGTGCTCTGCGTAATATAGAAATGAATTTATTATAACGAATAACAACTCTATATATTCAAAAACTCGGTACTTTTCAAGAATGGATCGGTCAAATCACACCTAAATAAAAATTTAGCAATAAAAACCCAATCTTTATTTGTCGATTCGCCTTGTTTCTAATTAATGCCATAAATTTTGGCGGTTTGAAATGTCAGTTGGCGTAAGGAAGAATTAAGACTGCCTCGTAAACTGTGCATGCATCAAATCGCAGGAGATTCTGGCTTAGCTCAATTAATCAGGTTTTACCAAAGTTAATTAATTTTCCGGTATTTGTTGCATCAGGAATTTTTTCTTTAACCCTTTGAAACTCTAACACCCGAATTGTGATGATTGACTTTGGTTAATAAAAACGTAATTGTGATTAGGCGCTTAATTAATTACGCGATTATTTATATCACAATTTCTCGACTCAGAGCTTCGAAGGTATAGCTTCCAGGAAGTTTGTATGCCGAGTTGCGAAACCGTGAGATCGCGATGATATGTTTTAATTAAAAGGGAGGATAAAATTGGATTAAGTGTTTAATTAATTATGTTCATATCCTTATCATGACTTCGCGACTCGGGGCTTTGACAGTGTATCTTTTTAAAAGAAAATACGTCGAGTTGCAAATTTCCGACAGAACTTAACCACGGCTAAGCTTTTACCTTTAACCTTGACGCGGGTTACTAAAACAAGAAATTCGTGATTTCAGCTATCGGGGTTACGACAGTAAGACTTTTGGATTTAGTAAACCCCGATGATGCTTAACCATAATTTAGGGAAATTTTACTCTCGTTACTGACCTGGGTAAAATTTTAAAACGATTTCACCGTTTCGTTGTTCGGGACTTGTGAACTATGTGATCTATAGCATCCGACATACAAAATCCCAAGGTAAAACAAAGGGGGAAAAATATTTGACGAAAATTAGAACTCACCTTGAGAGTACGATAGCTATTGCCGCTCACGTGATAAGACTTCAGAGATTTTGAAACCACAGAAGGAAACTACGAAAACCATCTTTCGATTTCAAGCATTAAGAAATGAAATTCAAGACGGGCTAAAAAACAAAGGCGGCTCCAACACCGACGAAGGAGACATATTCACCACATATCTTGCAGTGTCAACTGATCCTGCCTAGAATTCTTGTGCGAGCCCTATGATCCCAACACCATTGAGCATGCTCCTTGCCTTATCCATGAATGTTCTGTTCATTCTCTCAACAACTCCATTTTGTTGTGGGGTATATTGTGTGGTATTTTGGCGTCCTATGCCACACTTCTTACAGAATTGATCAGATTCTTTTCCACAAAATTCACCACCATTTTTAGTTATCAACACCTTAATCTTCTTATATGTCTGGTTTTATACAAGAGCTTTAAACTCTTTAAATTTATCGAAAACCTCTTATTTCTTCCTTAGTAAATATATCCATGTATTCCTAAAAAAATCATCTATGAAGGAGACATAATACAAGGATCCACCAAGTGAAGGCACTGTAACCGAGCCAAACACATCACTATGAACTAGTTCAAGAATCCCATTTTCCCTTGTCGCTCTAGATGGGAACCTCACCCAACTTTGTTTTCCATATATGAAATGTTCACAAAAGTCAACCTCTAAATCACATTTAGTAAAACCTTCAACCATAACTTTTTTATGCATAGATCGAAGTCCTTTTTCTCTATTGTGTCCCATCCTCTCATGCCATAGCCTGGTCGAGTCGATTTTATCATGTCTTGTCGAGTCAGTTTGTACCGACTCATCCCGATTTGGGTCGAGTTGACTTCAGGAGAAATGATTTTGTTCCATACATTCAAGTCAACATTCCCTAATAACTTGTATAGGGTTCCAATCTGAACTCCTTTCATTAATACCATTGCACCTCTGACCATCTTGCATGAGTCTTTCTGAAACATAGTGTGTATTCCAGCATCACTCATCTTACTGAAATATATCAGATTTCTTACCAAACTTGGATTGTGTAGCACACTTGGAAGGGTTATTTTTCTCCTATCCTGCAGTATCAGTTGAACTCTTCCTCGTCCAACAATTTTGGTTGTCAAGTCATCCCCTAAGAACACATCACCTCCATCATATCATTCATACTCGTAGAACCATTCTCTATGTGGTGTCATATGATAGGATTTTCCTGAGCCAATCAACCAAACACCTTGATCTGAATGTGTACTGGTCGACACCATGTACACATCACTTCTCTTAATCGGGTTTTTCTTTCTCTCAGTCAAATGCTTCTCATCGAATCCCATACTGACTTCCATCTCCCTCGACTTACAGTGCTTTTTGTAATTCTCAACTTTACTACATTTCTAGCATATTCTTGTCGACTGAACCAGGGATTTTGATCTACCCTTCAACTTAGACTTTCTACCAGAGAATTTTCCTTTATCTCTTTCAACCGGTCAACCTCTCACCACTAAAGCATCTTTGGTCAATCCTTCCGTGTTATTTCTTCTCATTTCTTCTCACAACAGAAAAGCAACCACGTCTTCTAGCGCTAGTGTGGTTGTATTACTCCCTATAGCCATGACTAAACTATACTAGGAGTCTGGAAAATAACATAACAAGCTTATACACTTCTCCTCCTTAGTGATTCTAATATCCAGGATGATAATTGGCTTAAAATGGTGTTAAACGCATTTAAATGCTCAGTCACCGAACTGGCATCACTCATTCTCAGAAGATACAATTTCATTCTGAGAAACAACTTATTTACCTAATATTTCGACTGGTATAAGCTTCCCAAGTTTTCCCATAGTTTCTTGGCCAAATCTTCACCTGAGACATTCAATAGTATTGAATCTGCAAGACAAAGTCGAGTCATTCTTCTTGCTCTTCTTTCGAGTTTCTCCCATTCTTCCGTCAACATGAATGTCAGCTAGGTACCTGGATAGACCATTGTACATTGTTCTTGATCTACAAAAAGATATTCCATTTTAAGCTTCCAAAGCTCAAAATTCTGGCCATTGAGTTTTTCTATCTCTATTCTTGAACTACTCGCCATTCTTTACCATGATCTTTAACACAATTTATGACTTGCAACTCTTATTGTATCTAGGGTTTAGTTCTCAGATTCAAGATTGGTAAATCAATATCTGATACACTCTTCAAAGAATAACACAACTATGATACCACTTGTCAGGAAATGAGACACTTCCACACTAAACCTAGTAGAGGAGAAGAAGAATTTAATCAAGAACGTAAATGACAAAGCAATCACACAATACACAAATATTTTACCCTGGAAACCCAAACTAGGAAAACTAGCGTTCATTGAGCGTTCTTCTCTCTTGTTGTCTTATTCAATATGAATAAAAGGTTACATGTCTAACCTTGGTCCACACCTAAGACACAATCGACATCATACCGTCTTGCCTACGCAAGAACAACCCTGTAGCCAATCTGACTTACATCTGCATGACCAACAACCTACATCTAAAGATTTATTTAAAGATTGGCTATCCTATGATTCATTGTTTTTCATTAGCCTTTACGACCTTATAACATGCCTCTTTATAGGCTTTACAGAAGGAAAAACCCTAAATACTTGGCATCCAAAAAAGGTTACAGATCCATGCAGATCATTGGCTAAAAATCCCACAAATCTTGGGATTTTGTTACAGTCAACTCCAATTCATATTACCAATCACCTACCAGTCGGCATTAATTCGATCTTCAGTCAATTTCCACACTACACCTATCAACCTCTTGTTGGTTGACCTCTTCAACTTGTTGTCGATGCCTTTACCATGCCAAACTGCCTCGACCTTCGACTTTGACTTTACTTGGTCGAGTAACCTTGACCTTTGACTTGTTTTTGATCCACCTCGACTTCGACCTTCAATTGATTCACCTCGACTAGAATTTCACTGCAAAGACTATAACAACCCAACAAAAGATGCCCCACGTAGAAGAAAACCTTACTCTCTGCCATAGGTGGGGTTGATCCCTCAGAGTCGATATTGATGACATTTTATTCATCTCGGGTAAATCATAGGCTCTCCCATCTAGTAGCCTTCTAGATTAAAGTGTGAACAATGGGTAAAAACATCTTCCAAATAGTCATTGATGAAGGAGCCTTGACTTTCATCATGTATATCTCTTTTTGGAAAGCCCTTAGCTCTCCTAAGCTTGATACATCTGCCACACTTCTGAAAGGCTTTGATGGATGCATATTCCAACCCCATGTAATAATCATCTCCTTACCCATAGATTTAGGTGGTAAGTCTATCTCCGTCGTCATGGAGGTCATCTATGCACCACTTGAGTACAATCTGTTACTCAGGTGCACTTGGTTCTATGAGATGACCATTGTTATCTCATCGGTCTTTAGGTTCCTATGCTTCCCTCACCAAGGGAAAATCATTACCATTGATCAAATTGTGTTTTGTACCCCAGACCTTGTATCCAATGCAGGGTCTAATGTACCCTTTGTCAATGATACCATGCAGTATTCCATGAATGTTGGTGTGGGGATGTTCAAAGATCCTTAGCTTATGGGTATATTCCCCCTTCCCCCACCATCTCCTACTGCAATCATTTCCCCCATCAACATGATTTCTTCAATTACTAGTGGATCCCTCGAGTCTATTGATCCTTGGGTGGTACCTCATTCTGAAGATGTTGAATCATTTGGAGAAACCATGTCGCTCACTACAGTTGAGATTGTTAATATGATGATCCCATCAACATCTGGTGATACTAGTCAACAACTCCATCCTCATATGGAGTGTGATCAACCTACTCCAACCATACATGTTGTTGACTTTCCACGTTCACATGACATCCTATATTTTGAGTTTCCTTCGGAAGAGCCCATCTTAGAAGTCATGGATTACATTGATAAGCCTAGGGAAGATGAAAATCATCAAGAATCCATCATCCTTGATTCAGAACTGACGAGAGTTAACACGATGAGTCTTGATCTGAAACTGGGGGCATTTGTTAGGGCATCCAATAGCCCTCCTAGTATTGACCCTTTTCCTCCTTGGTTATCTTTTTCATAAATTTCCACCAAATTATATGCATCCCCTTGCATCGAAGATTCACTTTTTGTACCCCCTTTACATCTTGATGGATCCCATAAAGGATATTCCCTATCTCGCGAGAGTACTCACAATGAGTATCTTCGTATGTGGAAATTCGATCCTATGTGGCATGGCCCCAACATGGTGATCCATATGATGTTGATATCGACTCACGAGTTCATTGATGGTGAAAAGGATCATCAGCCTAATCCTATCCATGGGCTCTACTTGGTATAAAGAATCGAGATGTGTAGTGCCTTGTATATGTGTGTGTGGTTGAATATATCATATCCAAAAAATACAAAAAAAAAAATTCATTTTTTGAGATTTCTCTATGTGTTTTGACCTTGGAATCTAGTTTACATGTGTTAATAGGATTCTAGGGATTTATTGTTACGAAGATGGTGACATCCATTACACTTGAGGTATATGTTCCTACACTGGCATATAGGGATAGGTTTTTCCCTACATTTCCCACCTTGCATTATAAACCATCCATATTGCCAACGTTATGCCTTATGTTCGAACCTGACCAGTTGCAACACTAGCCACTCCTTTTTCATGTTATAACTAGTACGATAGTTCCTACCCTTCATGGGCACCCTAGTTATCACCCAGATTTCCATTTGGTTCCCATGCTGTGTTTTTCCCATAGGCACAAGAACCCTCTTTTAGCCTCACTATGACTTGAAGATTGAGTCTCATTCTCCTCTCTTCGTCTATATTCTGGCCACATCCCATGGGGGGTTCCTGAATTTTTTTTATGTTGCTTAATGGTCACCTATGCATTTGTTGCTTGTTTCATGCCTCCCACCATTGCGTTTATGTTTTCCCATATCTTTCTTATCGCTATACAGTAGCCTTGACCACCTGCCTCTTGCATTATTTGGCCTTCGTTTTGCACTCACCTACCTAGGGAGAGAGAAACTACTAAGAGTGGATCTCACTAGCCAATACCATTTGCATTCCTCATTGCTTAGGTCGGTTCCATGCGCTTGGAACATAGGAGCATGTTGTTAATCCACTCATTCTCTGTCGTCGAGTATACTTTTAACTCTTTTTTGGGATCACAAAGGACCCAAAAAAGACACTCATGAATCTTCTTTAAACTCTTTTTCAGACTCTCTAAACATGAAAATATTACTGAGTGAACTTGTTTTCTTTCACAATCATTAAATAGTTTTGAAATGATGTCTATCTGGTGTAATTTTAACCCTTTTTTGGACCAAATGGATTGTTTATGAAAAAGGAATACTCTAGTCAACCTGGGATATAAGAGTTCTCCCTTGTATTTTTTTATATGTTTTTGGGCTCGGAGGACTAAATTTACGAAAAAGAATACCGAGATTACTTGTGTCATTCTTTTTTGCTCGTTAAAACATGAAGGAGACTAAGCATACTTGTGTCATTCTTTTGTGTTTGTTAAACCATGAAGGAGACAGAAAACACAAAAGAAAAGTGGGGATTTTTCACCATTAGTCTATTCTCAAAATGGCAGTGTCAATCGAGTCACCCTTGAACACGACACATGTTTGAGTCCTCATCATATAGTTGGGTTTTTAGCATTTCATTTCATGGATTCACAGTGTATTGTTTGGTGGCCATGCTCATTATGAGTTTGAGTATGTCTACCTAGGGGATTGGTCTATATATGCTCATCCTTAGTGTTTGATTGCAGGTCTTCTTTGGTCTACTGAACCTCCTTTTCTCTCTCCTTGCGATGCCTTACATGGGCTTTATTGTACCATATTTCAGTGATCCACTCCTTTCCTAGCCTCACACATTAGGGGGCATTTGCTATAGCCTTAATATCCACCCTCAGGTCAAAGAGGAAGCCATTAGTGGATAGAAGCCTTAATGCAACTTTTTCCTAATTCTTGACCCTTTCTAGAACATTTTTGGAGGGCCTTACATGACACCTAACATGCAACAAGCGAGACCTCACTAGACGATAGTGGCTCAACAAACAAGGCACTATCAAACTTATAGAAAAGGGAAGTTATGAGGCGAGGGGTGAGAGATGAGTTGGATCTTAGTGGTAATGGTCTAGCAAATCACTTCATTCGAGTTTCTAGTGGCCTCTATAAGATCTAGAAGCCTCTCCCAAGACTCCTCCAAGAGATATATAACAAGGGGAAAGCCTTGGGAAAGAGGGAGGAGAATTGAATAGCAAGGTTATGTTGCCAAATTGCAGAGGTATTCAACCATTGTAGCTAGAATTCATTGAATCCTAGCATGACCAAAGAGCTGCAAGGAGAGGCAAGGAGCAAGGAGATTGAAGAAGCTTGCGTCAACACTTGAGGTATGCTATCTTGACGTAAGTTCTTATTTACAATCAATAGATTATTTGGTTTGCCCCCTTTGAATATTTATCAATTGATGTATAAATGTTCATATCTAATCTTGTAGATTATAGATCATATTAGATTCAAGATAGATCTATGATCCTAACATTAGGAAGCAAATAAAGTGGTTTTGTCTTGTCTTTGGTGTGCAGGATGAAGGTTTTAGAGGTTGGATATGGAACTTTAGGAGTGCAACAACTAGGAGACGCTAAAGACAACCTTTAGGAAAAGGTAAGCCATCTACTTAGCTCTTTGTATGTGATATTATTACTTGTTTCTAGGAATCCAATAGGAAGTATACCCCCTCTTGTCTAGGATAACTAGGATGATCCTAGGGAGATCTTACTGATCTATTCAGTGAGATCCCTGTGAGCATTTTTCCCATAACACATGTGCTTCTCTATCAAGGGTTGTCGACCTCATTGTTGAACCTCTCTCCTTTTTCACACATGAAAGACAAGAAACCAGACAGACAGAATTGTGTTTGAGCACTGAATGAAGCTCTTTACATCCTTAATTGACTGCATTCTATTCGGTCCAATCTGGTAGAGTCCTTATCCATTTCATACTAAGCCAAGCAAGTTATAAGTCTTTCTGACATATAATGAGTGAATTTGTGTTTTTCTTTTTTTTCCCTCACCATTTCTCTAGTAGTTGTAGCTAAAGTGTCAAGGCAACACATTGAACCTCCTATGAATTTGTAAGACAATTTTGTAGTGAGAGATAAATCAGTGACGAAATGGACATTTAATAACTGCTTACCATTAAAAAGGGATATTCTGGCCACAAGATGTCTGGTGTTGGTTCAAGTCAACAACCAGTTCAAGTCTTAGGTCTGTTGCTTCGGGTGTTCCAAGTGGTTCAATAGGTTTAAGGTCATAGGGTCTTCACTCAATGAATCTATGACATAGCACATTCGTTCGTGGGATATTAAAGAATACCCCTAATTTCACTAGATATTGATAAATACCTAAAGAAATCCTTGAATACATCCTTTGAATAAAAGAAACCCTTATTTTTATTAGATACACCTTTTTATACCCCACAATACATATAAACCCCCTGATATCCCTCCCCCCAATACATACAATATATTGACTTTATTTTTCACAATTTAGAAACCCCCTTTATGGTGATAAGATATTGGTTAACAAGGTGAAGCCCTCGTGTTCAAGATAAGCTACACTCTCCAATTTGGGCTAGATGGAATTGGAGCTGGTACATATGATGTATGGAAGAAAGGTAGTAGAAGTGAGATTTGAAGCTGATATATATGATGTATGGAAGAAAGGAAGTAAAAGTGAAAATTTAAACTGGATGGAATTGGAGCTAGTATCGATAATGTATGGACGGAAGGAAGTAGAAGTGAGAATAGATGCAGTGGGAGAAATACATTGGAGAGCAATAGAAGAAATATCGGGAAAGGGAATGGAAGAAAGACCATGAAAGGGCATGTATAGGAAAGGTAGATTGTGAAAAAATAGCAAACGGTTGTGACAAGAACAACGATGGACATGAAAAACCTAGGGAAGCTAGTGCATGAAAAATCTAAGAAAGCAAGTGTCGCATTGAAAGATGTGTTCTTGAAGGTAAAAAAAAAAATGAGTTTTACATAGACTTTATTATATGTTTTAAATATAAAACATTTAATGTTGAAAATTAATGTTAATTCAAAAGACAACATTAATCGACCTCCAGCGAAAGCAATATGAAGTTTTTTAAGTTTTAACTTGGTTTCGTAAGTTTAAAACCAAATAGAAGTGCCCCTTACCTCGAAATGAGGTTAAAAAAGAAGTCATACGATTAAAAAAAATTTTAAAAATCAATTAAAAATGTTCCATATTGGCCAAAACTTTAAGTTAAGACGTCGTGCCAAACTAATAGAGAATCCGTGAACCTAGCCTAAAGGCAGGGACAAGAAAGCCATACCCCCTTTCATGTCTAGGTGTCACAATAAGAGTACAAAGATTTTAAAAATGGAATCCACACCTCTTTGGACCATGTCCCGCTCAACGATGTACTTTCCCCTAATTATATAATTGAAAAACCGTACAATGTAGTCTAAATTTTTTAGTTTTTTTTTTTTATATCTCTGGTTTGGTTGGATTTGTAAATTTGAGATTGATTTATGTATTAAAAACATAATTTAAAATATAGTGATTTTGTTCAAATTCCAAAAAAAATAGATATAAAAAAACTAAAAATCAGTGCACAAATCGGATATAAAAAATTGGTGATAATGGTAACAGCATTAGTACAAATTGACAGAGTAGTTTAAACTTTTACTTTTTTGGCAGTTTTTCGGTTATTTTTTCAGTTTGGTTTTGACGAAATTCAGTGAGAAATGATTGCATCTATAGATTTGAGTGGCTAAATTTATATAATCCAAATACATTAAGAGTTTTTCAACATGCTAAATCCATTTATGCATTCAGAAATTAATGATTTTCTTTAAATTTACATCACGCAAGATAAAACCACGCAAGATAAAACGTTTAACAAACGCCCAAATTGACATCGCAATCGAGCACAAATAGGCCAAAAAGACTTGAAATTCGCCCAAATTGACATCGCAGTCGAGCACAAATAGGCCAAAAAGACTTGAAATTAAGCATAGACAAACTAGTCGATTATCCGACCTCCGAAAACTTCTGTATCGACAACATTCGAATAGAAGGTGGCAGACAAATTGCTGCGTTTGCGGTGGACACTGGAAATCCATTTTCCGTTGGGAGTGGGGGGACTGGCCGCTATAAATTAAAACAGCGAGGGAGGGAAGGGCGGCGGTGAAAGTGGAGGAAGAGCATGGCGTTGGCGTTAGAGAAACGGAATGAACTGAATGCAGGGAGTGAGCGGTTTGATCACGAAAATTTCAGTGTTTGACGGTGTTCATAGATAAATGGATGTGAAGAAACCAACGTGGCCAAGCAATTAAAGCACAAACATAACTGCGGTCCTAGTCCAGCGGACACCATAGCTCTCAAGCTTGAAACATATCGACCTTCAATTACAATTAAATCCCCTGTAAATCCAATTTCTACAGATTTCAGATTGCAGATGGGTCTCGTTTTACCCAAACAATCTCCGAATTCTTCTGTATTAGCGTGTGTTGACAGAGAAAAGAAAGTCGTACCAGTATTACATACAAACATTATGGGTGCCAAGTGCAGCTATAGTGCTTCGGCTCCGTCATCGGAACCGAGGCGAGCAGAATGGTGTTGTTGGAATCTTTGTGTTCCAAGTTCAAAAGGCGCATAAAACGAAAAAAAAGAGGTATTCCAAGCCAACACCTTCCTCAAACAACGATGTCAAGATTCCCCCCAATCGCGTTATCAGCGCGAAATCAGAGGCTTTGGTCAATATTGTTTCAATTTCTCGAGATCGAGAATTGATTCTTGTAATTCTCTCACCTGTTGGGAAAGCAATATCCAATGAGCGGCAGCCCTCCAAGAAGAAGAAAAGCCACTAGCATTCGATGCAGAAGAGATTAAGCTGAAATCACACAATGCAGCTGATATTTCTGTGAAGTCACTCGAATCAGAAGTTTATACTAAAGAATTAGCTTCAAAGCAGATTTCCAAAGAAGAAGAGGAGGTTACCGTGAGAAAGTTGGATCGTCGGTCGTGGGTTCGAATCGCCAAGGCATCTAGGTTCCCAACGGTAGGCAACCATTTGGGCTTCGAATTTTAATGCATGTCAGCGGTTAAGGGTGTTGGATATATATAATTGGGAGGAATGTGTGGCTGGCATTGTCCCTGTTTGCTAATGTTGTCTGCCAGGATCCAAATTATAGCCGAAATGAACCGAAGGTTTCACGAAACCCTAACCGAGGACATCATACAAAGGATACCAAAACGTCAGTGTTCGAAAAGCCCAAAGCACAAGAGATCCAGCCGGTAAACGAAATACCAGAGTCGATCCCGACACCGACCAACCAGCTATATTCTAAGTCTACTCGCACCTCCGCCGAAGTGGATTCTAAGAGAAGCACGCTGTTGAAATCTATTGAATTCTCCTGACAGTGCGCCTAACAGCCCTTCCAAACGTCGAGAGATCAAACCCGTTCCCCTCTTTTCCTCCTCTTCGTAATCGTAGTTGCCTCTCTCCAACAGTGAGTAAAAAATGGAATTCAAAACTAAAATTTGTTATCAAAATTAATTTTAAATGAAATAATAAAATTCAACATAATGATATGAGAGTTAAATATATTTAATTTTTTTTTTATTATATTTTCAACTTTTTTTTTATAAATATTTCAAGTTTAAGACAATGTTCAATTTAAATTTGGGACAATGTTCAATTGATTTAAGAATCCCATCATAATCCACTCGCACTCACAAATGCCTCCTCATATCTTGTTAACTTAAACTTTGGTGATATCATTATGATAATGTGGCAACCTCTTTACCACAAGCTATCCATGATTACATCATGGATTATGAGGCACATGACAAAAATACCATGTGGCATGATCCACTATATCTGAGTGAAACTTAATCTTGTTCACTTCCTTTTAGAATCTTTCAAATTAGTCTACTTCCTTAAGGACACAAAATTGTTATATAATCTTATTTTAGTTTAGGGTCAAGTCCATGGGATAACTGTGTGTGATAAATTTAAAAACTAAACTGCTCACGAATCCAATGTTTTCTATGTAATCCGACTTTGGTTATCATTGGGGTAGTAAGAGAAATTGTGTATTAGGAAGATACAAATAACCTAAAATTTGATTGGCCTCACAAACCCAAAACGCTTATATAATGTAGCTAAATTTATTTCAAGATGGGTCCGAGTACTTGGGAATTTTAAAAAGAAAGGATGGCCTAACGTTGCTTATCCACGTGTTCTAACACTACAAGTTATAACCTAGAGCAACCACTTGTCTTGTAAATGCATTTATGTTGATATAATGCGGTCTTGTGATAGATTCATGGAGCCTTATAACCAATAACATTGCCCTTGGTTCTACCAACATAATCAAGTATATAGAGGACTACTTTTTTTTTTTTTTCCACGGGGAAGTTTTTCGATTATATACAACAGTATACAATGTTTTTACATAGCAGCATTACAATATCCATCTCGGAGACTCAGCAGGGTTCGATCACAAAACCTCCTCCCAACACTTGGAGAAAGGTGCACTTGTCTACCATCTGAGCTATCTCACGGGACCGCAAGAGTTCAAACATAAGTCTTTGAATCTACCCAAACCAAATATTATAATATCCAATCTAATCCAATTTTGGGTTCGTGGAGAACACTCGTGCAACTGGAAAACATGAAGGAAGTAATACACTTGCCTTCTTAGATCCAAAACAACTCATCAATCTATTTTTCAACATTTTGAAGTCCAAAGAGTAAACTTGTGAAGGCTTGAACCCTTAACTTTCTTTTAAGGGAAAATGCATTTCTTTATAGTGGCATTCATGTTGTTTCCATGTGGAATTATGGGAGTAGTTGTACTTGTTGTGGTCTTCCAAGTGGAACCTTATACTACTCGTAGGTAGTTTTCATGATTTGTTGACCTAACGTGGTTGATCGGAACTCCAAATAACCCAGTAGTGGAAAAATCTTTCTTGATTATAAAAACATAGTTAAACAAAGCATTGGGTCCCGGATGTGTACAATCAATAAAAAAAATTGGATAGTTTTGAACTCACGAACTCCTAGATCCCATAAAAGTATAAGCTATAATGGATCCATATATTGGTTAGTATAAAAACTCGTGCAAGTAATAAAACATTAAATGCCTATTTTACTTGGATTTATAAATATAAAATTACAATATAATTTGATTAAGTTATAGGTTAAGTAATAAAACATTAAATGCCTATTTTATTTGGATTTTACAAATCTAAAATTACAATATAATTTGATTAAGTTATAGGTTGGGTTTATAAAGACCCAAGAAAAGTATAAGCTATAATGGATTAATTAAGTTATAGTTATAGGTTGGGTCTTTAGAGACCCAAGAAAAGTATAAGCTATAATGGATCCATATAATGAGTATGTATAATAAAAACGTGTGGAAGTAATAAAACATTAAATGCCTATTCTATTTGGATTTTACAAATATAAAATTACAATATAATTTGATTAATCTGATTAAGTTATCGGTTGGGTTTATAGAGAGGATTATGTAGTTTTGAAAGCTAAGAATTGTTTAACCCAGTGGATCCTATATATTAATGATTACATCCCATTGATCTTGGTGTGTGCATGGAGATTTGGATGCATGAAATTCTCCATCCATCACCGTGTAATAACATTTTATTGATTGAAATTAGATTTGAATGAGATCTTACCCATGTTTTTTTTAGGACTTAGTCAACTCACATTAATAAAGGGAGATTGTAGAATCCATTAAGAGGACATTGTCATCACCGTGTAATAATATTTTAATGATTGAAGTTTAATGACTTTCGACATTCTCCTTTCCACATTTAAAAGGGTGTGTTAATTACAGATGTAAGCTAGAAAGATAATGAATGGTGGAAAGACCATTAGTTACCTTATACAATAGAGTGGGATAGCTAGTCTACTTGAATGAGATTATAATTACTATTAAAGCATAGTAAGAATCAACATGATTATTAACTTGTATTGTGCATTACATACATATAGAGGGGAATTGATTTCTTAGGTCACTTTTAGTGATTAAGATGATGATCAATTCAATAAATAATTTGGGCACTCAAACTTTAGGGGTATGTAGCATTTACATGGAGCCACTTTAGACTACCAAATTTTTACCACATATATGCATTGTCATGTTCCTTGGGGTGTGACATGTTTAAAAGGGTTCCATGTTAGTGACGAATGTTGGAATTGGTGACAACGAATTCCTCCAAGAATGGATTACAGATCCTATTATTCAGCGTTGGTTGTAACTAAATTAGATCAAGGATAGGACCACATTCAATAATCAACATCTTTTGTAACTGTGTATAAATTTCTATAAATTAATGTATGTATGTAGAGGCTGTCAGAGATGAGGAGATTGAGCCTGTTGTAACTCTCCATATTATGAATAATAAGATAAACCGACACTCTGCTTGATGGACGTAGCCCAAAGTTGGGTGAACCGCGTAAATATTCATGTTTTTAAATCTGTCATATATTTTGTTGTTAATTGAATTAATCCGCTGCATATTATTTTTAGACTTGGTGGCTCTCACAATCAACAATTGGTATCAGAGCGATTGAGTTATCACTGCGTTGAGAGAAATTGAGTTATCAATGCGATTGAGAGCAATTGAGTTGAAGATCATTGTTGCGTTGAGATCGCTGAAGGGAGCGCTACTTCCAAGGTCAGATCATTGGAATTACGCGGATTTGAGATCGTTGAAGGGAGCGCTACTTCCAAGGTTAGCGTTGGGCTCCCCTAATGGAAGGGAGTGTTGATTTCAAAGGATCCTTGCCAAATTTTGGGAACAATACTTCAACGTTGTCCTATCTACTTGAAGGGAACGCCGACTATTTATCCCTTTCATGAAGATGCGTTTGGATGCCTCCTGATAGTAGTTGATAGCTTGAAACTTGAGATCGTATAAAAGAAAGCGCGTCAAAAGATTATGGTGAGCATTTTGATCTTGAAAGTTGAGTTACTAAATTGATTTTTTTTTTTTTTTTAATTTGGAAATGGATTGTTAATTACATCTTTGTTTTAATTCGGAAATTAGCAGCTAAGTTCCCATGAGATAACTCATGTGAACTGAACATATCACATAGTTTATCTCCCATGAGCGTAACTTCTTGATCCTCCCCAAATTCTATCATGTTAATGCTGTGAGAGGAAATTGAAAAGATGGTGAAGACTCAAAGTGCTAAATTCGAAATCATGAAGTTCAATGGAAAAAACAATTTTGAGATCTGGAAGGTCAAGATGCACGATTTGCTCGTGAAACAAGGCGTGGTGAAGGTGATTTTGGGAAATTCAAAGAAACTCGTGACCATTTCATATGAAGAGTGGGAAGAGATCGATGTGAGAGCACTGAGTGCCATACGTCTTTGTTTGGCCGACGATGTTTTGTTCAACATTGTTACAGAGAAGACAATAGTCAGTTTGTGGATGAAGTTGGAAAGCTTGTACATGACGAAATCCTTGATGAAAAGGATCTTCTTGAAAAGACAATTGTACAGTTTGCGCATGGAGGACGGTATGAAAATAGTTGGTCATTTAAATACTTTTAATGCTCTTTTAGTCCAATTGACTTGCATGGGAGTGAAATTCGAATCTGAAGATAAGGCGATTACATTATTGTGTTCTCTTCCTGAGTCAAGGGATCACTTTGTTACCTCTATTAGTTTCAGTTCAATAGAAAATATTGATTTTGATGTTATTGTTGGAGCTTTACTGTTTGAGGAAACAAGGAAGAAATCCAATCTAGAAAACTCTACTTCCGAGGTGATGGTGGTCAGAGGAATACCTAAAGAAAGAGGACATGTTCAGAGGGATTTCTCTCAGTCAAAGTCGAAGGGAAAAAAGAGCAAGCTTAAGTGTTGGTTTTGTGGCAAATCTAGACACTTGAAGAAGGATTGTTGGAAGCGACAAAAAGACTCCAAAGAAGACCCTCCAAAAGAGATGAAGGAAGCAAACACAACTGAAACAGGTTCAACAACAAGTTCATGTATGGCTGATGAAGTTTTAACAATTGGTATTGTTTCATGTTATGATCAACAATGGTTATTAGATTTTGGTGCTTCAAATCACATGTGTCTTCATAGACATTGGTTTATTACTTACCATTCTATAGATGATGGAATTGTTTACATGGGAAATGATATATCATGTAAATTTGTGGGAATTGGTAGCATTCAAATTAAGATGTTTGATGGATCTATTAAGATACTAACTGATGTGAGACATGTACTTGAGCTAAGGAATAACCTAATCTCTTTGGGAGTCTTAGACATTAAAGGATATAAAAGTGTTGTTCAAGGTGGAGTTATGAAGATCTACAAAGGAATCCTACTGGTCATGAAGGCGAAGAAGGTTTTTTTTGTTAGAAGGAAGGACCGAGTGAGATCATGCAACAACTGTATTTGAGAATGATAATGATTCTGTTCGACTGTGGCATCAACGGTTAGGCCATATGAGAGAAAGAGGATTAAAGGTATTATTTGATCGCAAGTTGCGACCTAGTCTAAAGTCTTTAAAGTTAGATTTATGCAAGCACTGTATTTATGGAAAATAGAATAGGCAGAAATTTAAAATTGGAAGACACACCAGTGAGGGAATCCTTGACTATATCCATTCTGATGTTTGGGGACCATCCTCTACTGTTTCGTATGGAGGATCATCATATTTTGTTACTTTTATAGATGATTTCTCTAGGAAGGTGTGGATCTATATGTTGAAGAGAAATGCTGATGTATTTACTTTTTTTAAGCAGTTTAGAGCTTTATTTGAAAAGGGCACTGGTAGGTCCATTAAATGTTTAAGAACTGATAATGGTGGTGAATTTACGTCAATGGAATTTGAGAACTATTGAAAGGAGTTTGGGATCAATAGGCATAAAGCCACTACCTAAAGTCCTCAGCAAAATGGAGTTGCTGAACACATGAACATGACACTTCTAGAGAGAACAAGGAGTATACTTAGTAACACCAACTTGCAGCAGGAACTGTGGGCAGAAGAAGTAACTACAACTTGTTATCTAGTGAATCGATCACCATCGACAACAATAGAGTGAAATATTCTTGAAGAGGTATGGATAGGTCACCCTTGTAATTATTCTAATCTTAAAGTGTTTGGTTGTGAAGCCTATGCTCTAATTCTGAAACATCGACGTTCTAAATTAGATCCAAAATCAAAGAGGATTATCTTTGTTGCATATGGTGATGGTATTAAGGGGTACAGGTTGTGGGATCATACTGCCCACAAGATCACCATTAACAAAGATGTAATATTTGATGAATCATCTCTCATCAAATCAGATGTAGATGTTCAAATGAAATAGGTAGAAGTACCGAAATATCAACAGATTCAGTTTGAAACTCGTTCAACTATAGATGAAAGTGAACATGAACAAGTTTTTGAAGATGTTCATGAAGAGGTTCTTGCAGAGGAAAACATGGATGATGATGACAATCAACAAATTGTGGATGAGCCACAAACTTCCCTAAGGAGGTCTACACGGGTCTGAGTTCCTCCAAGAAGGTATGATGATTTTATTTCATCATTTTCTTTAAGTACTAATGATCATGAACCTTCGTGCTATCAGGAAGTCGTGGAGGGTTCTAACAATGAAAAATGGAAAGAAGTAATGAAGGATGAAATGAATGCTTTAGCGAAGAATGCTACATGGGGCCTGGTAGAACTTTCGAGAGACAAGAAAAATGTAGGTTGCAAGTGGGTTTACAAGATGAAGAAGGGTGTTGATGATAAGGTAGAAAGGTACAAAACAAGGTTGGTTGCGAAAGGATATTCTCAGAAAGAAGGTATTGACTTTCATGAGATTTTTTCACTAGTTGTTAAGATTGTTTCAATTCGAAGTGTGTTAGCATTGGTTGCATTACTTGATTTGGAGTTGGAGTAGCTAGATGTTAAGATTGATTTCTTACATGGAGATTTGGATGAGGAGATCTACATGGAACAACCTGAAGGGTTCATTCAGAATCACAACAATAATTTGTTTGCAGACTCAAGAAATCATTGTATGGTCTAAGGCAGTCGCCCAGACAATGGTACAAGAAAATTGACTCTTTCATGATGAGTTAGAATTATACAAGGAGTGAGTATGATCATTGTGTTTACTTTAAGAAATTGAATAATGACATATTCATTATCTTAGTATTTTATGTTGACGATATGCTTTTAGCAAGCAAAAGCATAATTGAGATCAACATGTTAAAGGCTCAAATGGCTAGGACGTTTGAAATGAAATATCTAGGAGCAACAAAGAAGAAAATGAATATATGTGTGAAACCATTTTTTGTACCTTTTGCTTTCGATTTTAAGCTTTCTTCAAGTTTATGTCCTAGTACAAAAGAAGAAAATGAATATATGTCTCGAATACCGTATGCTAATGCAGTAGGAAGTTTAATGTATGCGATGGTTAGTACAAGACCAAACATTTCACATGCAGTTGGGGTTGGACCAACAGATATATGGAAAATCCAGTTAAAGAGCACTGGGCATCAGTGAAATGGGTGCTTCGGTATCTGAGGGGCACAAGTGATTACTGTATCACCTATAACAGTGGTTGTGAGTTAGTCTGTGGATATGTTGATTCTGATTTTGCAGGTGATCTGGAAAAAATGAGGTCAACTTCAGGATATGTCCTTACTCTTGTAGATGGAGCTATTAGTTGGATGCCAAAGCTACGGAGCATTTTTGCCTTATCTACTACAAAAGAAAAATACATAGCTGCTTCACATGCTTGCAAAGAGGCAGTTTGGTTAAAAGGTTTGTTTAGTGAGTTTGGAAGGATGCAAGACAAAGTAAAGCTACTTTGTGATAGTCAAAGTGCTATTCACTTGGCTAAGAATCCAGTCTACCACAGTAAAACTAAATATATTCCTATTAAGTACCATTTTGTAAGACAGGTCATTCATGAAGGTGGAGTTTCTTTTGAAAATTTTCCTACAAAAGAGAACTGCGCAGACATGTTCACAAAACCAGTACTTTTAGAGAAGCTACGATGGTGCTTGGCTTCTCTTGGCTTGCAGAAAAGGTGATGAACAAAAGAAGGAGCAAGGTATCAGGTTAATTGTTGTCAAGGTGGAGATTGTTGGAATTGGTGACAACAAATTCCTCCAAGAATGGATTTCAGATCCTACTATTCAGCGTTGGTTGTAACTAAATTAGACCAAGGATATGAGCGCATTGAATAGTCATCATCTTTTGTAACTGTGTATAGATTTCTATAAATTAATGTATGCCTGTAGAGGCTGTCAGAGATGAGGAGACTGAGCCTGCTGTAACTCTCCATAATATGAACAATAAGATAAACTGATACCCTCCTTGGTGGACATAGCCCGAAGTTGGGCGAACCACTTAAATCTTCATGTTTTTAAATCTGTCATAGTTTTGTTGTTAAATGAATTAATCCGTTGCATATTAGTTTTATACTTGGTGGCTCTCACAGTCAACAACGAAGTTCTAATTTATTCAAAATAATGAATTTTAAACCTTAAACCAATGGTTGACAACTAAATACACTAGTGGTGGGTGTACTTGTCATGAGGTGAATGTGATTTATGAGAGAATTTAAAATTTAAAATAATTAACTTTACTTAAAAAGAAATTTTAGTGATAAATATTTGAAAATCATATAAAAATTAATATAAAAATTAATGCTTCTAATAATGATATGATAATGAATTTCACATAAAAACATCTTTATGAACAACTTAAGGTATATAGCTTTCTTAAAAACAATTGCAAACATAGAAAAAGGTTGGGGCATGGTGGTAATGAACCACAAGGATTACATATAGAAAATGATAGAACACTAAATGATAGAACACTTCACCATGAGTGGCAGTTAAAAGAAGCTTGGTAGAAATCCAATATTAAAAGTGATGAACCACAAGGATTACATATAGAAAATGATAGAACACTAAATGATAGAACACTTCACCATGAGTGGCAGTTAAAAGAAGCTTGGTAGAAATCCAATATTAAAAGTGATAAGGAAGTCAAGAAGGTAGTCAAAAGGTCCAACCTGGATGAAAAACATACAAGATGCTTACTCTGAGCTATGAGAGTACCCAAAAAAAATTATGGTTTACCATGCACCTTTATAGTCTATTGTTAATACAATTGGCTCTCCAACTTATGAGTTGGGAAAATACATGCAGAAGCTTCTTAGTGTCCTCTTGATGACGTGTTGCAAATCATCAAGGAGGTCACAACCATGTTGGTAGAGGTTTTTCTTCTCTCTATGTTCTTTAATTTTCAGGGAAAGATCTATGAACAAACAAGTGGTGTAGTAATGGGTTTCCCTATTTCACTCATAGTTGTCAACTTCTTATGAAACATTTTGAGAAGACAACACTTGACTCATATATACTCAAACCAACAAGATGGAATAAGTTCATAAATAACACCAACATGAAAAGATGATATAAAGTCACCATGAAAATACAGGAGAGTGTGAGCATTCCCTTCCTCGGTGTGTTGATTGCTAGAAAACTCAATAAACCTCTTGGTCATCAAACTAATTTTAAGAAGAAAACCCACATTAAAAATTTATCTTCAGCCTTACTCTCACCATCACATTAATAAAAACCTACTTTAAGAATTTATCTTCACCCTTACTCTCACCATCACACTAAAGATTTAGGCAGAAAAACCGTAGAACATTTATACAACTCCTTTCATTGCCCACCCTTCTTTACTTCTTTATTTTCACATATTCCTCACGTGAAAGGGCACAAGAAGTTGGTGACAATGTGGTAACAATAGTAGTAATTGACATGGATATCGCACAAATAGGTTAAAAAGACTTGAATTTCAGCATAGACTAGTCGACTATTCCACCTCAGAAAACTTCTGTATCGACAATATGCAAATAGAAGGTGGCCGACAAATTACTCCGGGTTGCGGTGGACACTGGAAATCCACTTTCTGTTGGGAGTGGGGGGACTGGCCGCTATAAATTAAAACAGCGAGAGAGGAAAGGGCGGCGGTGAAAGTGGAGGGAGAGCATGGCGTTGGCGTTAGAGAAACGGAGTGAAATGAATGCAGGGAACGAGCGGTTTGATCACGAGAATTTCAGTGTTTGACGGTGTTAATAGATAGATGGATGTGAAGGGATCAACGTGGCCAGGCAATTAAAGCACAAACCTAACTACGGTCCTAGTCCAGCAGGCACCATATGCCTCGAGCTCGAAACACATATAATTCCCCTGTGACTCCAATTTCTATAGATTTCAGGTTGCAGACGGGCCTGGTTTTACCCAAACAATCTCCGCATTCTTCTGTATCAGCCTGTGTTGATAGAGGAAAGAAAGTCGTACAAGTATTACAGACAAACATTATGGGTGCCAAGTGCAGCTGTAGTTGCTTCGGCTCCGCCATGGATACCAAGGCGAGCAGAATGGTGTTGTCGGAATCCTTGTGTTCCAAGTTCAAAAGGCGCATAAAACGAAAAAACAAAAAGCGGTATTCCAAGCCAACTCCTTCCTCAAACTACGATGTCAAGATTTCCCCCCATCGCGTGATCAGCACGAAAGCGGAGGCTTTGGTCAATAATATTGTTTCAATTTCTCGAGATCGAGAATTGATTCCTGTAATTCTCTCACCTGTTGGGAAAGCAATATCCAATGAGGGGCAGCCTGCCAAGAAGAAGGAGCCACTAGGATTCGATGCAGAAGAGTTTAAGGTGAAATCACACGATGCAGCTGATATTTCTGTGGAGTCACTCGAATCAGAAGTTTATACTGAAGAATTAGCTCCAAAGCAGATTTCCGGAGAAGAAGAGGAGGTTACCGTGAGAAACTTGGATCGTCGGTCGTGGGTTCGAATCGCCAAGGCATCTCGGTTCGCAGCGGTAAGCAACCACTTGGGCTTCGAATTTTAGTATATGTGAGCGGTTAAGGGTGTTGGATATATAGAATTGGGAGGAATTTGTGGCTAACATTGTCCCTGTTTGTTAATGTTGTCTGCCAGGATCCAAATTGTATCCGAAATGAACCGAAGGTCTCACAAAACCCTAACCAAGGACATCATGCAAAGGATGTCAAAACGGAGCAGCCCAAAGCACAAGAAATCCGGCAGGAAAAAGAAATACCAGACTCGATCCCGAGACAGATCAACCAGTTATATTCTAAGTCTAGTCACGCCTCCGCGGAAGTGGAATCTAAGAGCTGCAAGCTGTTGAAATCTATCGATTTTCACAGAAAGGTGAGTTCTCATTCCAGCGCGCCGAACAGCCCTTCCAAACGTCGAGAGATCAAATCTGTTCCCCTCTTTTCCTCGTCCTCGTATTCGCAGTTGCAGCGCTCAAACGTGGCGACGATGCGGAATAGTCCTACACCTA
>SNQJ01S0070526.1:0-19996 GCA_010110895.2 Picea sitchensis
CTCTGTAGACCTCAACTTCACAAGTGTGCTACAACAGAAGTAAGGCTCAAGGCTCCTGCTTAAACAGAAAGGAACTAAGTGCCTTGGTTTCTGTTAGATAGAGTTTATTGTTTTCTGCATTATCATTTTCATGAAAGAGTGTTAGTACTGAGTCCATGTTTGAGAGTAAGGGTCATGTTCTCTGATTGCAAGACAGTCATTCTTACCCATTGCAATGTTATTCTAAAATGTAATCTAGGATTCTTAATTTGAAATATAAAGAATTGCAATAGGGAGATTGCTTTCCTGTGATTTGATCCAGAGCTTCAGTTCATTCCAGCAAGTATAGATAGAATAATTTTCTTTACTACAACACTAAGTGCTTTTGAAATTGAGCATATATAGTGCGTGGCTACCTTTGAAACAAAAGACTTCCATGGGTTGATAATTTATGTTTCACTTGGTTGTTTAAAATTAATTAAGCAATTATAGTGACCAACAGAAACAGGATAAAAAATCTCACCAAAATCAATTCCCTCAACCTGGGAATAACCCTTTTCTACTAACCGAGCTTTGTATTTCTCCACTTTTCCTTCTACATTCAGCTTCTTTTTAAATACCCATTTGCTTCCAATAGGTTTTCTTCTAGTGGGAAACTCCACTAGATCCCAAGCCTCATTCTTATCCAAAGATGGCATTTCTTCGTCCATGGCACATTTCCAGATATTTCCATCCACTGAATCCACTGCCTCCCTGACAGTTCTAGGATCATCATCAGTAATAGACAAAAAAAAAATTGAACAAAAATAAAATGGAGTATACCTTTCCGATAGCCTTATTTCTCGAACCGATATCCTCAACACTGAAGTATGAGGATCTTCATATTCTGATTCATGTTCTTCTGTAGAGTCTAATTCATCATCCTTTAAATCAAACTCTATTTTCTCTGGTTCTTCCTTACTTGGTAGGACTTCTTGTTTAACAACATCCTTCATTTCTCTAAATACCACATCTCGTCTATACATTTCCTTCTTAGTTTCTGGGTTCCAAAGCTTATAACCTTTGAGACCATCTTTATATCCAATAAAGATACACTTTTCAACCTTCTTATCTAGCTTACTCGTGTTTTCCTTTGGAACACGAACATATGCATCGCAGCCAAATACCTTGAGATGTGTGAGAGAAGGTTCATTACCATTCCATACCTCTTGTGGAGTCTTGTCATCCAATGCTGATGAGTGTGATCTATTGACCAGGTAACATGTAGTACCCACTGCCTTTGCCCAGAATTCTTTCCCTAACCCGACACCACTGAGCATGCACCTTTCTTTTTCCATCAACGTCATGTTCATCCTTTCTACAACTCCATTCTGCTAATGTATATGAAGTAGTCTTCTCCCTTTCTATACCGCACTTCTTACAGAATTCTTTAAATTAATTTCTACAGAACTCTCTGCCATTATCTGTCCTCAACACCTTAATTATTTTCTCTGTTTGATTCTCAACAAGAGCCTTAAACTCTTTAAAAATGTCAAAGACTTCAGATTTCTTCCTGAGGAAATATATCCAAGTAATCCTCGAGAATTCATCAATAAATGAGACGTAGTACACAAATTTTCCTAATGATGGGACTGACACAGGTCCAAAAACATCAATGTGAACTACTGTAAGATTCCTTCTACCCTACTGTAAGATTCCTTCTGCCCTCTTTGCACCAGAGGGTAATCTTACCTGATTATGCTTCCCATATAGACAATGTTCATCGAAATCAAAATCCAAAGAGAATTTATACATACCTTCAACCATACCTCTATCGTGTAGTAGTCGAAGACCCTTCTCTCTGATATGCCCCAGTCTTTGATTCCATAGCATAACCTTTTCTCCAGAGACTATAGGAGTTATTTCTTCTTCAAATCCAATATCAAGAACAATGGAACTGTTACACCCATCACTAATGTTGCTTCCTTCCAGCTTATATAGAGTTCCAAACCGAATTCCTTTCAACCACACCATTGGTCCTCGAACCATCCTATAGGTTTCCTTTTCAAATATTATGTTTACCTCTGCATCGTCCATTTTTCTTATAGAAATCAAATTTTTGGCCAAACCTGGGATGCGCAAAACACCAGGAAATGTTCCAATCCTTCCATATATGAGCCTCAACTTGACTCTTCCTCATCCTATGATTTTGGTTGTCGAATCATCACCTAAGAAAACATTACCTCCATCATACCTTTCATATTTGCAAAACCACTCCTTGTGGGGAGTCATATGAAAGGATGCACCAAAGTCAACCAATCATGCCTCATGATCTGCATGTGTGCTTGAAGAATCCAAGTACACATCCCCTCCTTCTTCCTTAGAGGTCTTTTCTTCTGTAGAATGAGATTCTTCATATCCCTTCTTTTTCTCAACTTTGGATCTACACTGCTTCTTGTAGTGCCCTTCTTTTCCACATCTCCAACATACCCTTACAAAATTTCTGAGAGATTTAGATCTACCCTTAGACTTAGATCTCCCACTTGAGAAATTAGATCTATTTCTTTATTGGCAACGCAATCTTGAAAATAATGCGTATGTGCTATGTCCTTCCATATTCCTTCGTCTCATCTCCTCTGACAACAAAGATAAGACCACTTCGTCAAACTTCAAGCAAGTTGTATTACTACCTATGGCCACAACCAGACTATCCCATGAGTCTAGTAAAGAACATAGTAAACTAATACATTTATCTTCATATGAAATTTTAATCTCAACAGATACTAACTAACTTACCATAGTATTGAAGGCGTTCAAATGCTCTGCCACCGAGTCTCCATCTCTCATCCTCATGTTATAAAACTTCTTTCTCAATAATAGTTTATTCACTAGGGACTTAGACTAATACAACTTCCCCAAATTTTCCCATAAATCCTTGGTTGTAGCTTCCTCTGACATATTCAGTAATACTGAATCAAAGAGACACAGACGGATTGTGCTCTTTGCCTTCTGATCCAACTGTTTCCAATCGTTTGTTAAAGTTCCTGTAGGTGCAGTACCTGTATCTACCGCGATCCATTGATCTCTGTCCACCAACAGATCTTCCATCTTGAGCTTCCACATCTCAAAAAAATTCACATTCAACTTCTCGATCTTCGGCTTTGAATTTCTTTCCATTTATTTTCATCTGAAAAATGAATACCACAGATCTCCCACTATAACAAGGCTTATCACATTCCTGAGCCAAACCTTGACCACAAAGGAGTCCCCTTGAAGCCAATAAAGCTTTGATACCAAATATAAATTATAACCTTGTACAAAATGTACTGCAAACAGATATTTAGTAAAAGAACAGAAAAGATACAACGGAAAATACAAACATTACACAAAGAGTTTTCCCCTGGAAACCCAAACCGGGAAAACCAACATATTTTATATTCATTCATATGTAATAGATTGTTTACAATACAATATACATATATGATCCAGTGGCACCTAAAACCCTAACCCAATTACATGGATTAGTCCAAAACCCTAATTCTTTAACCAGAAATAGAAAACCATCAGCAAAAACCATGTGTCGAAAAACCACCTAAATACGTGACACGTTTCCCAAGGCAGAAAAAAAATGCAGGGTCTCTGCCCCTAAACCCCCTCTCTAACCCCCCTGCATGCACGTCGCATACGCTCACACACTACTCGTGAAAAGAATATAACACATACTGAATAGATACATCTCTTTGAGGTATTCAAATCCTAAAGTCTCCACTTGGAATTCCTGCAAGATCAAACATCTCCTCCTCAAAGCATATGCAAATTTGTTAGTGCTTCCACTGATATGCTTAATAACAATAGTAAAATTATGCATGAATTCTACCCATTTGGCATGTCTCTCGTTCAATTTCTCTTGTTTGGTTATAAACTGCAAAGTCTTATTGTCATTATATAAAACAAACTCTTTCGGGATAAGATAATGCCTCCATTTTTTCAAAGCTTGAATCATAGCATAAAAATCCTTTTCATATGTAGAACACTTCCTCTTAAAATCATTCAACTTCTCACTGAAATAAGAAACAGACTTATTGTCTTGACTTAAAACTGCGCCAATGGCCACTTCATTAGCATCACATTTAACCTGAAAAGTCTTCTTAAAATCTAGCAGAACTAAAATAGGTTGTTTTGTTATATTTTCTTTTAACACTCTAAATCCCTCTCAGCCTCTTCTGTCTAATTAAAATATTTATGCTCTTTCTTTATGTTGTCCAGTATGGGTGCACAAATATTGTTGACACTCCTGATGAATTTCCTGTAAAACTACCAGCCCATGAAAACTCCTTACTTCAAACACGCTTCTTGGAGAAGTCCATTCTCTTATTGACCTCACCTTCTATGGATCCATATTCAATTCATTTGAAGAGATTACGAACCCCAAATATACAAATTATGTTTTCATAAAAGAACACTTCTTCAAATTCACTGACATCTTCTCCTGTTGTAACCTCCTCAACATTAGTTTCAAATGTCTGAAATGATCCTCTTCAGTTTTACTGAAGATTAAGATATCATCCAAATAAACAATCACAAACATACGAATAAAATCTTTGAGTACTTCATTCATCAATCTCATAAATGTAGTCGGGGTATTTTTCAATCCAAACGGCATAACAAGCCACTCATACAATCCTTCATTTGTTTTGAATTTTGTTTTCCATTCATCTCCCTGTCTCATCCTTATCTCATGACAACCACTCTTCAAGTCTATATTGGAAAAATAACTAGCTCCACTCAAGAAATCCATTAAATCATCCATTATGGGTATAGGAAATCTATACATGATGGTTATTTTGTTCGTGGCTCTAGAATCTGTGCACATTCTCCAACCTCCATCCTTCTTTGGACTCAACACAGTTGGTACGGCACATGGGCTCAAACTTTCCCTTATCAAACCTTTATCCAACAACTCTTGGACTTTATTCTTGACCTCTTCATTTTCTCAAGGGGTCAATCTATATGTTGCTTTATTTGGAAAACTTGCTCCTGGAATAAGGTCAATATGGTGACTAATACTCCTGATGGGTGGTAAAGAGTGAGGTAACTCATCCACCACAATATCAACAAACTCATCTAAAAAATCATGGACTTCTATAGGAAAATCGTTCATAGAATTTCTTGTGAGAATGACTCTTGGCTTACCTACAATAGAAAACTGCATTTCCTGTTCATTCTTGACTTATTTCAAGAGTTCCTTCCCACTCATGAGAAGTATATTGGAACTAGCTTCCTATTTAACTCATTTATCTTCTATTGGAAACAACATATTCTTACACCCATTTTTCTCAAGGGTACAAGTATTCTTCCTTCCATCATGTATGACATTCCTGTCATATTTCCAAGGTCTTCCCAACAAAACATGAAAAACATCCATGGGTATAACATCACATAAAAATTCATCTATATAACAACCTATATTAAAACCAACCTTACATTGTCGACTTATCATGACTTGATGTCCTTTCTGCAACCATGACATATTGTACAAATTCAGATATGTAGTTGTCTCTAGATTCATCCTTTCCACCATCTCTATGGATAACAAGTTATCAGTACTTCCACTGTCTATGATCACCTTGCATACCCTATCTTTGGTATTGCAATAAGTTCTAAACAAATTGTTCCTATGGACTGGTTCTCATGTTTCTTTCTTTGGATTTATGAGAACTTTCCTCATCATGAGAGGTCTTCCTTCTTTCGCTGCTTATGCCTTCATATTTGTCTCCACATTCCTCTTTTGTGATTCAAAAATGTGAGCTTCTACACCTCCTGCATTAGATTAGTTCTCATTGTCATCATGATAATCTCATCCTAGATATCATATCTCGAGCCATTAATGTACCTAGGAAAAAAAAAAGCATAATTGTCCCTATGCCCTGCTCTTATGTTCAGCTTGTAAAACTCTTCGGTGTACTCTTTCACTGAAAAACCTTTATGTCTCATATTCTGTAACTTCCTGAACAAATTTATCTGATAATACTTGGGAATGAACTTAGCCTTCAATTTAGCTACCATCCTATCCCAATTCTTTATTTTAGACTTACCTTTTCATCTTCTGTCAACTTGCAATTCGTCACACCATAACGTTGCATGTCCCTTCAATCTGGTTACTGCATGCTTCACCTTATTTTCATCATCGATCTCCTCATAGTCAAAGTATTTGTCTAAATCACTTATCCATTCAAGTATCTATTCTACATTCAAATTTCCTTCATACCTTGGGATTTTTGTTTTTTCTCTGGTTCCCAGCTTTACAACAGCTCTCAACAATCGCTCCTCTGCTACTTTTTCTCCTGCAACTTCTTCTGCTTCAACACCTTCACTTTCTACTTCACTGACGTCACCAGATTTAGGTTCTCTTCTTTGTGTTGTCTCCATGGCATCCAACCTTGCATGAAGTTGTCTCGTTTCCTCTCCCATGGTTACATTAACTACCGGTCTCTCTATGTGTCTCCTTGGCGGCATGGTTCCAATTTTTCTTTCACACGGATATTAATTTGGGCTCTGATACCACTTGATGCAAACCCCCACCTCTCCCAGGGGTTCACGTGACCTCTCAGTCTAAGGATCATTCACACTAAGGATTTGAATCAAATCTCAGGCCTTGGATGATCCCTTGAAATGTTTTACCACATTCATTTCCCTTTTTCTTTGCACGCAAATATATGTTCGTGAGGGTCCTATCACTATTGAGGAATATTCCACGTGACCTCAAAGCCGGAACCGTGGGATAAATTTCAACATGAGGGGAAATGTGGGGCTTTGGAACTCCGAGCTTAGGAAGTCCCAATAGCAACACACAACAATCCTTTCGAACTAGCAAACAATCGAACGATGATGGGAATCAATGGCTCAAACTACACGTCGAGATCTACGTCTCACGGAGGTTTCTGGAATATGGGCTTCAGGAGTCTTCCCTTCTCCAACACACAATACTTCTGGAGTGTCTAACTTCAAACAAGTAGATCGGATGGTCGTTGCCCGCCTCAGATCGATAATATTTATTTACTCTATGCTCCGGGCTTCGGAGCTTTCCACAACACAACACCTCAAATCCTTTGGAGTGAGGAACTGGAGAACTCGTGAAGAGGTCTTGATCAATGGTCCACGCTTCCACACCAACAAATGGTCAAGATCTACTCCGAACTTCGGGAGTTCTCGAACTGAAACACCTTACACCTCCATTCTCTCTAAGTGTCGATTTTTCGAACCACTATCAATTTGTTGACACGTGGCTCTGGTGCCAATGACCAGTATTTGTTATGGCCTTCAGGGCTTCAGGTGTTTTCGATCCAAAATGAAACACACCCCAGAACTTCTAAATCATTGAACTCCAAACTACGCTCAATGTGTCGCCATGTGTACCTAGTGTCAATGGCCAAGATTTGCTTCGGTCTTCAGAGCTTTGGGAAACTTGCACACGCTTGCGATTACACTTCAATACACTTCAATTTCGTCGAATAGCCAAACTTCTGGATAACCGTTGATCTGCAGACATGTATCCATCTACTACCAATGACCCAAATTAACTTCAGGTTCTGGGACTTCGGAGAATTCACCTCCTTTACGATGAACACACAAAAATCGTCAAACTCATGAAGTCTAAAGGAATTCAAGGGGTTAACACTTGCGCTTCTTCTCTGGATCCAATAGTCGTGAAAGACTTTGGCTCCTCCCAAATAGAACTCATCCACTCATCCTTCAAACAAATTGAATCATTCCCCTAAGGACTTTTCCTTGCTATTCCTCCTAAGCTTTATCACTCTAAGTGATTCGAACCTCCGGCGCACTCCTTGCGCTACTCCTTGAAAACTTAAGGCTTGAATATTTTTGAAAATTCCTCCTGCACACTCCTTGTGCTCGTTCTCCTTGATAATATTTCAACACTTGACTAAGTGTTGGCCTTGTGCACACCTTGCACAGGTCTCCTCAAGCTTTTATACTCCACTGAGTATGCGTGCACTCGTTGCACCAGGATTTCAGAAGAGAAACAATTGAAACTTATATAACATCAAAGGTTCATTCATTCAATCATGAAATACACACAGGCATATAAAACACATAAAAACACAGATAACATAACATTGCCCAAATTAAATCAAAGATAAGTAAACCTCAGAAATTTGAAGCAAATCTCATTTATTATATTTCTTCAGCAAAACATTTACAAAGTGTTCTTGTAGCTCTCAACTTCTCTTCTTCGGCAAGATAACAAATAAACTCCAGCAAAATAGAAAATAAACTTCAGCAGCCTCTTTTGCGCACAGATTACATACATTTATACATGGAGAGGCTTCTCGATCCTTCCTTCTGACTACTCTAGTGCTTTCACATCATAATTAAAGCATTATATTACTAAGGTTTATTACAATAAATGGATAATTACAACCCAAATATGAGTCGATGCTCGATATATGTACAATCCTACAACTAATTAAGGCGATTACAATCTCCTGTGATCTCATACAATGGTTGAAGCCTCAAAACATTAAAGGGCCTTTAATTTCAATACTTTCAAAATAGTAAAATGACGCGCTTTCCTTGGGATCCAAAACAATTTGAATGCATGCACTGGATGATGAGTTGTCCTCCATTTGGCCTCATTGAAGGTTGATGGCAATGCTCCTGCATCAAATTTAGTTATGGGACACAAAATAAATGAAGGATTGGGGAAATAAGAGACAACTAAGAGGAAAAATAGGAACAAATTGGGGAATGTGGGGGAAAATGCCTAAATAGAAAGAGAATATGTGTGTGCAACTTGGGGAGAGTGTGACATGTGTAGTGGGTGAATAATCCTTTATTTAATTATTTGAAAATTAATTGTTTGTGCATGAGAGGACAAGTGTCATTGCTAATTTTCCTATAAATGAAATGGAGAGGAAGAGAGAAGGATCTCATTTTTTTTAAGTATTGTTATGCTTCCAAAAAATTTCTTCACTAGTTTAGTTGTGGAGAGTTGGGACTGCAAACCTGTTGAAGGAGGTGGAAGCCTCTCCTTGCAAGGGAAAGTTTGTGCTATTGTGTTTTTTGTTTCCCTTGTGTGACCCCTTTGCAGCTCGAGGGACTTAGGGGGAAGAAGAGTACCCCTAGCGTTGGTTGGGAGGTATCGGTGAAGTTCTTGGATTAACAAGCAAAGGAAAGGATTAGCACAAATTTCCATATTCGAATTCAACACCAATCCTCAGTTCTTCTCTGGTAACAATATTGATTATTTAATTGTAAATCATTCTGATAGAATTCTCATATTGTAATTAGTAATTGAATTATTGTAAATTATGTATGCGACTCTAATGGATGATGGAATGGTATCTATCATGATGAATGACTTATAGATTAGATGTACATATTCAATTGATGTTAAAAAAAATAGTACTTCTTAGCAATCTTGATTTATAGATTAAATTGAATTTGTATCTTTTATCAATTATCAAATTAATATAAACAAGATATGAATTTTAGTATTGATATCTGGAAGACAGTAATGAAAGATTTAGGAAATCACAAAAATTAGAGATTAGATAGGCACCATTGCCTGAAATTGCTTATGTTAAAAGATACACACTATCATTTCCATCTTACTACACTATCATTTCCATCCTACTATAGTGATATGATTATTAATAAGATTTTATTAATAAGATATGTGGATGTTAATAAGATTGTATTACCACAGTTATAATTGGTCTCACTATATACATTATAGATGGGAAGTAAACTAAAAATTTCAATTATGGTTGAATTTATTTATCCATGTAAACATAATATATTTTATTAAATTAGTTAATTTAGGATCATCGTTGGTTGATGTTGATTTCGCTAGTAATTAATAGAAGCATTAGAAGGTGACGGTCAAAACAAATCGTAACAAAAAATTGAAATTTACCAACTTACCATGAAATTCGAAGAATAGGTTAAATTAATCGGTGCGTGTAAAATTTGGGTGTGGGTTAATAATACTTTATTAGATCCTCACTTTTACTATTTAACTATGTAAGTAGTGATAATAATGCCACAATATGGTAAGTTATTATTAATGATTTAAAGTAGAGAATTAATGATAGTCTTATCATTTATTTTCCCTTGAAGTTAACGAAATACATTAAGGGTTAGGTGCCTGGAAGGAAATGACATTAATGTTGCTTAAAGGATTTTAATTTAACTTAATTGAATCCACATGTAACCTTGTATATCGTAATTTATATTCATACTTGCAACTTGGAATATATCATATAGGTGTCAGATAGTTAGTGATATAAATTTGAACACCAAATAGTGAAAGGTTACATAACTAGAATAGAAGAAATTGGATTTACAACTTTTTGTAATTTAGATACCTAAGTTCCTAATGGAATAAATATAAAAACTTGAAGTTTTTTCACCATGGGTACTAGTGAACATTTGTACATGATTTTGAAACTTGAGGTTGTATAGAGAACTTGGTTTACTTACATTACTTTACAAAAGAAACACACATATGTGTGTATACGCCATCTCCAGTTTTTCTTTTATTAATTGAATTAGCAATAATTATATTAGATCAATAATTAGATTGTTATTAATTATATTAGATCAATAATTAGATTGTTATTAATTATATTAGATCAATAATTAGATTGTTATTGCAACTTAATATTGGTTAGTTTTATTAAATAAATTTAAATTTATAATGATTGGTTTTAGTTGATAGCTAATTTAATATTACTTAATACTTCATTGAATGTATAATACGACTTGTTCATCAAATAGTAACAATATCGCAAGTTAAGAAACTTAAGGAAGGTGTTGTTTGTTAATCTTAGAAGAATGTTTACAAATTCTTATTCACAAAAATTTCAACCCTTGCATGATGGAGTACTCTTTTAAATTTTGTATAGTAAATTTTAAGTTGAAATTTTTTACTAGAATGGGTTGGGATACAGATATCTTCATGTTCCTCAGAACGGTTGCTAGTCCTAACACCCTAAATTGTCAAAATAGATCGGATGAATCATGGACTTTAGCGTTGATTATGTGTCTTGAAGGTCCTAACCTTGCAGGGTAGGATTGGGTGAGTAGACGATATTTATTCTTGTTTCCTTCATGTGATTTGATGTTAGTATTTTCACATCTTAGACTTATTGAATTGCTTGATAATGGTATCTTGACCTTAATGTTTAATAATATCATGATGTTGATTTACAATAGAACATTTACCTGTTACTATATTGTATATTAAATTGCAATGCTTATGTAGTTGTCCTTACTTGTTTTACAAGTAAAAAAAAAATCGCTATATTAACTCATTATGTATTGTGAACAGAGGGATGTTTCATAGATTCTGGGGGTCAAAACGCATAGTGAAATCTCAATAAAACAATATTTTTTGTATTTTTTGGATATGATATATGAAAAAAAAAAATCACTCACACCACACACCTATGTACAAGGCACTCTGCATCTTAATGTTTTACGACAAGAAGATCACATTGCTAGGATCTGGTCAATAATCCTTTTCATAATTGATGATCTCATGAGCGGATGTTGGAATCATATGGCTTACCATGTTGGGGCCATGTTGTTGGAATACTAAGAAGGGGGGTGAACCAGTATGAGCACAATGATTACTTTTAACCACAATATAAAACCTTCAATAATGTTCAATAGTTTATTATCAGCATTCAATATATCATCAACACCATAATTCAGTGCATAAACATCACATAAACATAGTACACCAGAATTTTACGTGGAAACCCAATGCGGGAGAAAACCACAAAATGTTTTTCTTATTTATAAAAGAGTACATTCATTGGAAGCACCAACTTCCTATTTCTTCAGCTACAATTGGAATGAGGCTCCAACCCCTTATTTATAGGATGCAACCTGAAGGAATCTCCAACTCCCTAATTTATCGACTCCAATTAGAAATAGGCTACAACCCCCTTTCCTTGCCCCATCCAACCGCCCTGAAATATAAATGAAGACCAATGTGTCAATACCATTGTCGGTGTAACTGATAATTTGTTGTTGGTGTTTATTATATTTCTATTGCTATTATTGATATTGATATATCATCAATACTGCAACCACACATACCTCATACCAAGATCTATAAGAGGGTTCTCTAAATCAAATGCTTATGAATCACTAAGACATATATGTACTTGATTTCTTCATAATACACATCCTAACATACACAGGAAGACATACCTCCAATATATAGTTGAATTGGTGGATTAGATATCTTATTTTTTTCTTATCTTCTTCATAGATCTGTGACCTGTACATTGCTTTCTCGCATATGTATGCGCTTTTTCCTTCTACAACTCGTTGATTACCTCAAAGACACTATTGCAGTAAATTTTATTCCGTACACTCGGATCCTGTAAAATTATCCCTTCTCTTAACTTCGCTACCTTTGTCTCACTACCTCAGATCTGCCAATCTATTCACACAAAAAAATATTCAATTGACTCTTTTCTATATATATGTGTTTCCAATGAGGATCTCATTAAAAAATGTAGGGATTTTCGAGAGTCATAAATTTTGACTCGATTATCCAATTGGGATGAAATTTTACATGGATTTGCATCTTGAAGAGTTCATTGTTGTGCGAATCAGATATGTTAGATCGGAATCCGTTTCGACACTTTTCGGGAGCCAAATTTCTTCATATGATGCCTCAAATTCAAGTTTTAGTGTTTTTGAGCGTTTTTTTAATTTTTAATTATCATTTATCTCTTTTTGTATGCATGTAATTAGAAAATAAAGTTGACGAATAAATTCACTCTAGTTAACTCTTAGTTATTGGTCATTTTTAGATTCATCTGAGAATTTTCTAAAATTAGTTGTTTTTTTCGAGAATTTTCTTTTTTCCTAATTTAGGGCCATCTCATAATGTCTTGTTAATGACATGAAATTGGCATGCAACTTGTTAACTTCATGTTCAAGGGTTGATATCAATGACAACCAATCTTTCAACAATTCAATGACAACCAATTTTTCAACAACTAATCTTTCAACAATATCCCCCTTTGGCATTGATGGCAACACTTAGACACAACACTTAGAAATGGAAAACACTCATGCTCATGTTGGCTCCCCCTATATTCATTCCTCTTCTCTTTTTTGGCATGCCTTTTTTTTATCTCCCCTTTCACATCAATGGAAAAGGGTGACTTCTCCTTGGGGTTGCTTCCCCTATTTGTAAGCCTCTAATCTCTACTGATGTTTCTCTTCATGGTGCTTCCTTGTGTAAATCTATGATATAAAAAGCATTCAAAAAACATTCAAGTCTTCCACGATTACTATTGCTCTCCCCTTGTCTTACTATGCCAAATGTTCTGTAGATCGCTATGGGGCTAAAACTACGCCAAGTTTTTATCGAAGATACTCAAAATTCTCCCTCGGTAGAGGTTTGGTGAAGATATCTACAATCTATTCTTTTGTCCCAATGTACTCTACCTTGATGTTCTTCTCTGTAACTTGTTCCCATAGAAAGTGAAACTTGATCGGAATGTGTTTCTTCCTAGAATGCATCATTGGATTCTTAGATATACTTATAGCATTGGTGTTATCACTGAATATTGAAATAGGCTCGTCATATTCCACCTATATGTCCTGCAAAGTTTGCTTCAACCATAGAACTTTTGTACAACATGTTTTTGTTGCAATATACTCTGCTTATGTTGTGGACAACGATACTAAAGACTATTTCTTGCTCAACCAGGATACCAGACAATCACCCAAGTAGAAGGTTGCTCCACTTGTACTTCTTCTATCATCAACACTTACTACTCAATATGCATTTGTGTATGCAACTAGAGATAGATTTTGGATACCATAATCCATAGTCTTATGTTGCTTTTAGATATCTAAATATTATATTTATTTCCATATAATGTGTTTCCTTCGGTGATTCTTGAAATCTTGCAACCTTTCCAACTGCTTGCATCACATTTGGTCTCAATGTTGTCACATAGAGTAAACTTTCAATCATCAATATATAGAGTCTATGATATGCATCCTTGGATTTATCATCTTTGATCAATTTGCAACTAGTCTGCATGGGAGTACTTACAGGCTTACAATCTACCATTCCAAACTTCTTTATCATTTCTTTTATATGCTTGTTCTAGGAGATGAAAACACCTTTATCTTTCTAACATATGTGGAGTTCAAAAAATAAATACAACTCACCAAGAAATGACATTTTGAATTCATTTTTCATGTCTTTAGAAAATTTCTTACTCATCTTGTCACCATCAGTTCCAAAAATAATGTCATCAACATAAACTTCAATTATCAATATACTATCTTGATTTACCTTTATGTAGATATTGATGTTTTCATTTCCTTTCCTGAACCCTTTTTGTTGTAGATACATGTCCAAACTTAAATACCATGCTCTAGGGGCTTGTTTGAGTCCATACAATGCCTTCTTCAATATGCAAACATAATCTTCCTTTTCTAATAGTAGAAATCCTTCTCGTTGTTCGATGTAGACTTATTCTTCTAGTTCTCCATTTAGGAAGGTTGATTTTACATCCATTTGATATACTTTGATTTTCTTAGAACATGCATAAGCCAAGATCAGTCTGATTGCTTCCATTCTGGCAACTAGGGAAAAAGTTTCTTCAAAATATATTCCTTCAACCTGAGCATATCCATTTCATATTAACCTTTCTTTATGCATGGTTAATTGTTCATCCTTGTTAAACATGTTTATGAATACCCATTTTGTAATGATCACGTTCTTATTCTTAGGCCTTGGAACAAGTTCCCATGTTTCATTCTTCTCTATTTGATTTAGTTCTTCTTCCGTAGCCTTGATCTAGTGTTCATCGGTGTTGGCTTCTTCAAAATTGTTAAGTTCGAATGTGGACAACATTGCTAGATGCATTTGTTTTTGTGAGTGTAATTTTATTTGGGTTTCAACTCCTACGTCTTTATTCCCAATGATTTGTTCTGGTGGATGATTTTTCTACATTCTCCAACTAGGTGTTTTGGGAGATATCTAGAGATTTTGTTTGTCATCTTCCTTTAGCTCTGCTTTTGGCTTCTATTCTTCTTCTTCCACTTATATTTCGTCTACTTATTATTTCAAATCATCTTCTCCCTCCTGCTTTGTTGTGTATTTTCTTTATTCTTTGGCATTTCATACACTTTTCTCGTCAATCTATACATTGATGCTTTCCACTATTTTTTTGAGTTTACAGCTTTATGTCCAAAATTAGCACAATTAAAAAAATGACCATAAAAGAATGTTTGATACCTGGGAGTAGATGATATTCTTTGCAGCAATCATGTTGGCCCTTGGTTATGGATTAAGGAATAAAATGAAGGAAAAGGAAGAGAAAAGACGAAGTACAAACTACACAAAAAGCACATTGACTGAGAATGGGTCAAAGTGATCAAAGAAGCGGAAAAGAAGAAACAAAGTAAAGGAAAATGAGTCGTTGAATGAGAAGATCGAGGAAGACATATCAGAAAAGAAGAGGGATCATGGACAACTCAGCAAACGGAAAAAGCCACCAACGAATGATTTGGAGCACCTCGTGGGAAAGAAGGAAAGATAGGTTGGTGAAACCTTGAAAACGTGGGTCAAAGTGGACCTAGGTTTTTAGACATCTAGGGTTTTGGCATTTAGGGTTTTGACACCTAGGTTTCGGCCTAAGGTTGTCTGAGAGTCATTGTAATATATAAATAAGGACCTAGATGAGAGAAGGTGGTTGGTCATTCATTGTCCGATCCAGGTTATTGTTTTTCATTGTGGGTAAGAGAGTGATTTTGTTGTGGCATGGGAGAAGTATTGAGTGTAAGAGGCTTCTGGATTGTAATATCTTTAGTTGGGTGAAAATATCACCCTACAGTTGGGTGCGTAGGGAGGGGAGATAAAGAGAGAGAAGGAGAGGAAGAAATCTGCAAGCTAAGTGTGCAGATTGAACTATATGTTTTCACATAATATATCAAGAAACACTGTTCTGTGGACGTAGCCCCAGGAGGGGGTGAACCATGTATATCTTGTTGTTATGTGTGATTTATGTTTTGTTATTTTCCCTCTGTTATATTGTTGATGTATTATTGTGATAGATCTGAGATATAACTGTGCAAAGTAGACTTAAGTTGGTAAAGAATAACTAGATATATGTGTGTTGGTGTTTTGGGTCCACTTTACATTTCCACTGGTTGTAGACACATGTGCCCTGCAACCCCTATTGCTACTTTGGGTGAGACTGCATCTGCTCTGCAGGTATTTTCGAAAGGGCCAATAGTTAGGGCTTGTTAGTGCGTTGTTAGGGTTAAACCCTGGGTCTGCCCTTGTGCCAACAAATGGTTTTGTTGCCGGGACTGGGATCTTCTTAAGGGAATGTTAAGGTGGTTTCCATCGAAGACAAAGATTCAGAAGTGGATAGAAGAACAATAAAAGGAATTCATTGAAACCTAGAACAAGAACCCTAATATTAATACAGAATATTGGTTGGGAAGGTACATGTTCACCGACATACATGAGATTTTCTTTGGAGGAGTTTATAAGGAGATATACGAGTGGTTATCTAGATTAGCATATACCTAGTTTGAGATCAGATCTAGACCACCTGTGGTTTGGAAATCGGCACTGATCAAGAAGGTCAAGAGAGTTTTTAACGTTGTGGCAAGAGAATTATATAAATGGTTTGATAGTACTGTCGGAGGGTACATTACCAAGGTTTCTATTGATAGAGTAGAGTCATATATCCAAGAAGAGAGGTATTTCTTTAAGGTACCGAGAGGAAAATATTTACACTTTTTGAAGTTGAAGATCAAGATGATATTGCATGAGAAGAACATCATGAGGATACAGTAGTTGGTCGGATTGAAAAGCTAATGTTCAAGAACTCAGACAGCGAAAGAGACACAAAGGTGGGACATACGCGTAGTGGGAGAACCTTCAGAGAGGTTCCTCTGGTGAACTTATTTGAGTCGAATCATGAACCGCTAGCATAGGATGAAGGGTTCTACAGTGGAGAAAAAGAAAAATTATTGAACAAGGAACACTCAGAGTCCTCTAGAGCAGAGGAAGGGAAGACTGAAGAACCTTGCCGAGAAGAATCAGAAACTTCAGGAACTGTGTCGATCGTCAAAGTAAGTACCATTACTCCTCCTGTTATTTTAGCAACGTTAAGTAACCAGAGTAGTCAGATTTATCAGAGCAGTCAAAACATTGCTACCAGTAGTTCAATACATACTCAGTCAAGAAACCTAGGAAGATCTATCGTGGATGAAATGAGGTTACATATATTTATAGGATATGGATCTGAAGATCCTGATCAACATTGGTTTTTATGAGAAGTTGTATGGAGAATCAAGCAAGTCAATGAAGAAGTTGTTAAGAGAGCTCAGTTTAGTACTAACTTGAGAGACTACGCACAAAGTTGGTACATGAAGTTTGTTAAAGGAATTGCACAACCTAAATCGTTGAACGATACCAAGACTATGTTGAGTGTAGAATTCAAGAAACCCAAGTCAGATTCACAGTGCATTATAGAACTGAAAGAAATCAAGAAGAGAGTGGATTAACCCGTTTGGCATTTTGATCAAAGGTTTAAGACCTTGACAGCTCGTTTGAGTTTTCATATCCCAGACGAGTAGAACAAGGAATGGTTCATTGCTACCCTCTTGCCACACATTAGAGTTCCTCTAATGCAACAGAAGGTCGCTTCATAGGCTGAGGTGTTGGAGATCGCCATGAAACTAGAATCAACCCCTATGGGAGAATCCAGTTCAGGTATGAGTCAAATTTTGATTCAGCTAACTAGATTATCTCTGCAGGTCGAAGATATGAAAAAAGACAAGGGAAAAGATAAAAGAGAAGACATATGGTGTATCAGATGTAAATCAGAGAGCCATGATAAGGAGTATTGTCCCATGTTTAATGATTACTTATCCTCTAGAGCTCCAAGCCCTTTGAAGCAGGTTACTCTACCCTGGTGCGAGCTATGTAGAAATAGACGTCACCCTGGTGAATGCTATTACATGCAAAAATATGTCTAGACACCTACCAATTTTTACTGCACATTTTGTAAATCTATGGAGCATGATGAGAAGGATTGTAGGTCTTATTACCTCTTGCATGAAAGGTCAAGAGATACATATAGGATTTAAGTCGAGATGTAGTAGGAGGGAAATACTACGCAGTTTAACTCTCCAGGAAGAGGAAACTTCAACCCTCGTGATGGATTCCGAGGAAGAGGAAGAGGAGGAGGCATGGGTCAAGGTCAATGTTAGATCATTTTTTATAACTACACACAGCTAGGACACTTGGAAAGGGACTGTTAGAACCCTTGTACCACCTGTAGCTATTGCAACTCATTTGAACATGTCATTTAAGATTGCCCCATGTTATTAGTAAAACTTCAAGAGAGACGAGGACGAAACCAGCAAGTACAACTAATCTCAGCAGAACCTCATAGGGAGGATCCCAGAGTCATTGTTATCACTAGAGGAGGAACTATTACAGGAGAAGACAGAGTGACCCCAGGAAAGGATACATAAGAATCAAGGGTCAAAAGAGTTGCAGAAAAGACACAAGTGTTTGATCCAAGGAAAGAAAAGAAGATGTTTGAAGAGGCAAGAAGAGAATTTGGAAGAGATCGGGCTTCTTCATCTAAGACACAACCAGAAGTGAGAGAATGTGGAATGCCTCTGGCATTCGATTAGTCAGTTGCCCCTGGAGAAGGAAAAGAGGTAAGCAAGCTTGTTAGTTTCTTATATACGTTCATTTATTTGATTAAGGATGGAAGCATTGTACAAGAACTACAAAATTTGATCAGACGATATGAGTTAGGAAACGTAGATCCTCTATTGAATATAGCACTACATCAAGTATCTAGAAAGAGAAGGAATAATAAGGAACTACACCTTAATGCTCAGATTGGAGACTATGACATAGATTATGTGGTCCTCAAATTAGGGTCAGAAGTCAATGTTATAACGAAGAAAACATGGGCACTGATGGGAAAACCTAAGTTGATTTACTCCCCTATCATACTTAGGATGGATAATTAGTAGGCAGTAAGTCCCTTTGGAAGACTGGATCATGTCCCTGTGGACATCGATGGGGTGAGGACATTTGTATACTTCGAAGTAATTGATATAGTTGATGATAGTTGTCCTTATCCTGTGCTGCTAGGAATTGATTGGGATTTCAATAATTCCACGGTCGTTGACTTGAAGAAAAGAAGAATGAAATTTGAAGGTGATGGACTTAGGGTCATTGCACCTCTGGACCCTGATGAAGGTCATGGATACACAGAACCCATCAGAGAAGAATAGCATGCTTATGAACTAGAGAATATATAAAAATTGACAACAAGACAGCAGGATTACATTAATCCTACAACAGATGGGAATTTAAGATGTCGAAGTGACAGTGCATGCTCATCAGATTCATAGGAAGAACTGGAGAACTGGAAGAACAAAATGTATGAATGTTTTGCACGTATATGTGCTAGATTGACCAAGGAAGTTCATTGGATTGGCATAGAAGTAAGTAATCTACCCACATTTTATGGTTTAAACCATTTAGAAACTTTCTTACTCGAATTCGAAGAAATTGTACCAGTACAATGGTGACTGTTGGCACTGGATGAAGCCTTGAAAGCAACACCAACAATATGGTCAGGAACACATAAGAAGAACATCACGGACAGGTTGCAATGTCGGACTTTAATCATAGTGCACTTTTCAGAACAGGTTGAAGAGTGTGAAGTTTGATACACAGCTCAAAGTTGTCTGAAGGACCATGTGCGAAGTTGTGAGGAAGTGATGCAGGAGCATCCACGAACTATCAACCGAGCAGCGCGTGAAGGAAAAGGAACAGATGGAAAGCGCCAGCATCCAAGTTTTGAACCATTGTAATATATGGCTGCGCCAAACATTAATGTTTTGATGTGATGAAGCGCACTGTACATTGTAACGGACCTTGAGCGGATAAGCTCTAGTCCTTAGGTAGCTGAGGCATTTA
>SNQJ01S0070526.1:20384-39264 GCA_010110895.2 Picea sitchensis
CGAGCTCCCGAGTCCCGAAGGGAGAATCGTGCGGAAGTATATCTGTGGGTACATCATTCCCGAGGGGAATAGGAAGGGCTTGGACCCTTCGGGCCGAAGCGAGAGGAGGTCCTGGTGGAGCGACCGCGCCAGTGAGGGCAGGTTGCATCAGGAAGCCTAGAGAAGCATTCCTCAATAATAGTGGGTGCATAAATTTATTAACACTTTGGACACAACACCTATCAATTGGTAACTTCAAGCAGAATTGTGCCTCGCCACTATAAATTGGCACGGTATGACTCAAAACTTTGTAGCTGCATTTTTATTTGAAAGTTAGTACCCAACAATAGATCAAGCTTTACAAGTTGTACAAAAGAAAGTCTTTGAGGAGGCACCTAACCTCCCTGGTGGGAAAGAGGAAGATGAACGGATTGCACCTCTTCAAAAATTACAAGATTGTTACAATATCAATATTGATGAGGATGATGATCCTAGGAAGGTGAACATCACAGAAACTGAAGGACAGAGAGACATAGAAGGGCCAGGTGTTAAACTACCCTTCATTGGGCAACCAATCGAAATCAAGAAAGTTAATACTGGAACAGAGAAAGCATCTAAGCTAGAAAATGTTGGAGATTATTGGGATGATGCCATTATTGATAAGACCACAAAATTATTGCATGAATATCAGGACTTGTTTCCAACCAAGTTCATAGACATGAGGGCATTAAAGGGCCCATGGTAGAAGTGAAGATACCCTTGAAACCAGATGCAAGGCCAGTCAAGCAGAGACCCTATAGACTGAATCCAAAATATAAGCAGAAAATCAAGATTGAGTTAGACAGAATGTTAGAAGCAGGAATCATAGAACCTGTTGAATAATCAAAATGGATTATCCCTATGGTGGTCCAAGATATTAAGACAGGAGAAATCAGGATTTATGTAGATCTAAGGAAGCTAAATGATGCATGCTTACATGATCCATTCCCTACATCGTTTACTAATAAAGTGTTAGATAATGTGGGAGGACGAGAATTTTACTCCTTCATAGATGGATTTTCAGGTTATCACCAAATCAGGATTGCTAAGGAAGATCGCCATAAGACCACATTTGCAACAGAATGGGGTTCTTTCCAGTACACAGTGATGCCTTTTGGATTGAAGAATGCACCAGTCATCTTCTCTAGGGTGGTGGTAGAAGCATTCAAGGAATTTTTACATAAATTTTTGGAAGCATATTTTGATGATTGGACTGGATACTACAGAAAGTTCATCAAAGGCTATGCATAGATAACATTACCCATGGAAAATATTTTAAAGAAATATTGTTAATTCCAATGGTCAAAGGAATGTCAGCAGAGCTTCGACACACTGAAACAGAAAATGGTCACTATGCCTATCTTGGTTTTCCCAGACTAGAGTAAGGAATTTCACATCCATGTTGATGCTTCATATATTGAATTAGGATCAGTGTTAGCACAACCAGGAGTAGGAGATATTGATCATACGTTATCCTTTGCTAGTAGGAAGCTCTCCACAGCTGAGATAAATTACACTACCACTGAGAGAATGTCTAGCCATGGTGTACGTGTTGCAAAATTTTCAACACTACTTTTTCAGAGGGCACTTTAATATGTTTATTGATCATTCTATGTTGAAATACTTAATCAACAAGCCAGTGTTGGGGGGGAGAATATGCATATGGCTACTGCTATTCCAAGATTATGATTTTGATATTCTGGTCAAGATAGGGAGAATGAACAAGGGACATGACCACTTGTCTAGGATAGAACATGGAGAGGAACCTACTAGTGTGGAGGATACACTACCATATGCACAGTTGTTGGCCATCATAAAATTTGATGATCACTTCACCAAGATAGTTCATTTCTTGTCAACAGGCATGGCACCTCGCAAATATACAGTTATTCAGAAGAAACAATTGTTAGTTTGTGTTGCATATTTTTCACTTATAGCTGGATATTTATATAATATGGGACTTGATGAGATCTTGAGGAGATGTGTTATGGAGGCAGAGAGACCACTTATTCTGGAAGAAGCACATGAAGGCATCGCAGGAGGACACTACGCAGGTAAATAAACAACGTAGAAGGTTCTTAGAGATGGCCTTTAGTGGACCACTTTACACAAAGATGTGAAGGATTACTATAGATCCTGCAATGTATGCCAAAGAGTTGGGGAAACATCTATAAGAGATGAGATGTTGTTAGCACCGTAGCTAATATTACAGGCATTTGAGAAATGGGCAATTGATTTTTTGGGACCTATAAACCCACCAAGAAAGAGCACATGAGATCGATACATCATCACTGTGACAGAGTATTTGACCAGATGGGAAGAAGCAAGAGAAGTTAAGGACTATAGTTCTACTACAGTTTCACAGTTCATATTTCAGGATATCATAACAAGGTTTGGATGCCCAAGGATCCTTATGAGCGATCAAGGTACTCATTTTATTAATAAGACTATCGAATCCCTTACTCAAGAATTTGAGGTTCATCACCAGAAGAGAACACCTTACCACCCATAGGCAAATAGTACGATCAAAGATTTCAATAATATCTTGGAGACTGCGTTGATGAAGATTTGTAGTGTGGATAGGGATGATTGGGATTTGAGAGTACCAGCAGTATTATGGGCTTATAGAACCACTTGCAAGAAGCTGACAATGTAGACTCCATTTAAGTTGGTTTATCTTCTAGAAGCAGTAGTCCCTATGGAATATTTATTTCTTAGTCTAAGAATTGCAACATTCACATATATGGATGACATGAGAGTTGTGCAAGACAGGCTTGCGCAGTTGGTGGAACTGGAGGAAGATAGGTTTATTGTAGGATTTCATCAACAAGTACAGAAGGAACGAGAAAAGGCTTACCATGATAGCCACATCAATAAGAAAGCATTCAAGCAAGGAGATTTGGTATTGGTATATGAAATCAAGTTCATGAAGCATCCAGGGAAGTTCAGGACACATTGTCTTGGGCCATATGAGGTTTTCTACATTATAGAAGGAGGATTTCCGTAGTTGAAGACCCTGAATGGAGAATGGAAGGAAGGCTTGGTAAATGGAAGTCGATTGAAATTGTACTCACAGATCTCAGTAAAATAATAAGAACAAGGGTCTAGGTACAAGTGTAGTTGAAACTAGGTACCAGACACAGAAAAGACAGTCTACACACCGTTGGGAGGGACTGAGCAAGAAGTATAGGCTAATCCACGCAGTCTAAATTTGAAGTGGAATAGAGGGTCCAGTCCTGTAGTGACTCAGGACGAGTCACAGGTGAGTGTTGGGGGCCTGTTGGCCCTTGGTTATGGATTAAGGAAGAAAATGAAGAAAAAGGAAGAGAAAAGATGAAGTACGAACTACATAGAAATCACATTGACTGAGAATGGGTCGAGGTGATCAAAGAAGCGAAAAAGAAGGAATGAATTAATGGAAAATGAGTCGTTGAATGAGAATATCGAGGAAGACAGATCAACAAAGAAGAGGGATCGTGAACAACTCAGCAAATGGAAAAAACCACCAACAGATGCTTTGGAGCACCTCATGGGAAATAAGGAAAGACAGGTTGGCGAAGCCCTGAAAATGTGGGTCAAAGTGGACCTAGGGTTTTAGACACCTAGGATTTTGGTATTTAGGGTTTTGACACCTAGGTTTCGGCCTAAGGTTGTCTAAGTCATTGTAATATATAAATAAGGACCTATATGAGAGAAGGGGGCTGGTCGTTCATTGTCTGATCTAGGTTGTTGTTTTTCATTGTGGGTAAGAGAGTGATTATGTTGTAGCACGAGAGAATTATTGAGTGTAAGAGGGTTCTAGATTGTAAGATCTTCAGTTGGGTGAGAATATCACCCTGCAACTGGGTGTGCAGGGAGGGGAGAGAAAGAGAGATAAGGAGAGGAAGAAATTTTCAAGCTAAGTGCATAGATAGAATTGTATGTTTTCACATAATATATCAAGAAACACAGTTATGTGGATGTAGCCCCAGGGAGGGGGTGAACCACATATATCTTGTTGTTATGTGTGATTGATGTTGTATTATTTTCTCTTTGTTATATTGTTGATGTATTGTTGTGATAGATCTGAGATATAACTATGCAAAGTAGACTTAAGTTTGTAAAGAATAACTACATCTCTGTGTGTTCGTGTTTTGGGTCCAATTTACATTTCCTCTAGTTGTAGACACATGTGTCCTGCAACCCCCTATTGTTACTTTGGGTGAGACTGCATCTTCTCCGCAGGTGTTGCCGAAAGGGACAATAGTTAGGGCTTGTTGGTGCGTTGTTAGAGTTGAACCTTGAGTTAGCCCTTGTGCCAACAAATCCTTCTGAATTTGTCTTCTTGAGTCTTATTTATTTTTGGAATGTTCTTCTTTTGGGGCTTGTATTATTCCTTCTTGACAAAATATCTGACAATATATGCATATCTTATTTGTTCTGCTTCATGTTCTATTGTCTTGGAGCTCGATCCTTTCTCATTTTGTACTTGATTGTATCCTAGTCTGAATAATTCATTGGATGGTATTTGATTGTTGATGATTTGATCCAATATTTTGATGCTCTTTTGTTGCATATCTTTCTTCTGGAGATCTTTCCTTAAAGAGACTATTTTTGCTTCCAAGCTTCCAATCATTTTCTCCTTTTCTTCTAATTTACTTCTAAGTGTTTCCTCAATTCTTTTGTATTCTTCTATCTAAATTTTAGACTCGTGATCATCTGCTCGATTTCTTCAGAGTTGGAATTCTAAGATCCCTCTTTCATTTTTACCTATTCCTTGAGTGACTTGTTTTTCTTTCTTTATTTCCTAAATTCTTATAATCCATTGATTAGCTCTGCTCTGAGATCGACTTCGCCTTCTTCTTCATCATATTTTACTTCCATGAAGAGTACTCTTTCTAAATCATTGTCACTATCATTATCCTCCTTGTCTGATGAGGAACTATCCTCTTTTTAGTATAAACTTTTCTTGAAGAATTTCCTTTTGTTTCTTCTCTTGTTTCCCTTTTGATATTTCTTTTCCCTTTTAGGAGATTCTTCTTCATCACTATATTTATTCTTATGAGGACATTTAGAAGAAAAATGACCAATACATCCATAATTAAAACATCTCAATGGAAGCATACATTTATACTTGTCGGTTCCTTTCTTTAATTTTTTTAAGAAGTTAGCCATTTCATCATCTTTGTATGAATCATCACTACAGTTGCAACCTAGTTTTGAATTTTTCTTGTTCTTCTTCTTTGTCTTCTTGGATTCCTTGAAATTTTCTTTCTTTGTGATTCGGTTCTCCTGTTCTATTCTCATTTCATAGGCTATAAATATTCCATGTGGCTTGTACATGCTCAACGTATTGAGATCTGTTATTTCTTCTAGGGATGATATTTTAGGATAAATCTCATAGGAAGAGACCTCAATACCTTTTGAACAACCATTGATTCATCAATTTCTACTATCAATCCCTTAATAGTGTTAACTATTTCTTCAACTTGCAAAAGGTAGGATGCAATTTCTTCATCTTCCTTCATCTTCAATTGTTCAAAATTATCTCTGAATATTTGAAGCTTAGCTCCCTTAACTTTGGCATCTCCTTCATAAATCGTTTGGATTTTATTCCAAAGGTCCTTTTCACTGTCACAATGAAAAACCTTGAAAAATATTGAATCAACTAGACTGCTCAGAATGGTACCTTTATCCTTTGAGTTGTTTTCATTGAGTTTCTTTCCATCTATGTTGGTTGGGGGAGTGGTTGGTATTGTATACCCATCTACTACTGATTTCCAAACATCAAATCCTTGTGCCTGTGAAAAGGTTTTCATCATTTTATTCCAAAATGTATAGTTTTGACCGTCAAACACTGGCATCTAATCTTAATGTATTCCATGATCTTTGTCCAGTGGTTAGACTGCTTCTTGAAGGACATTCTCTGATACCAATTGTTGGAATACTTAGAGGAGGGGTGAATCGATATGAGAAAAATGGTTACTTTTAATCATAATATAAAACCTCCAATAATGTTCAATAGTTTATTATTAGCATTTAATATGTCATAAACACCATATTTCAATGCATAAACATCACATAAACACAATACACCATAATTTTATGTGGAAACCCAATGTAAGAGAAAAACTTGGAATGCTTTTCTTATTTATCAAAGAGTACATTCATTGGAAGCACTAACTTCATATTTCTCCATATACAACTGGAAGTAGGATCAAACTCCCTATTTACAGGATACAACTTGAAGGAAGCTCCAACTCCCTGATTTACCGACTCCAACCAGAAGGAGGCTACAAACCCCTTTCCTTGCCTCGTCCAACCACCCTGAAATAAACATGTAGACCAATATGTCACTACCACTGTCGGTGTAACTGACAACCTATTGTTTTTCTAATATTTATGTTGTTTCTATAGATATCAATATCTCATCAATACTGCAACCGCACATACCTCATACCAAGATCCACAATAGGGTTCTCCAAATCAAATGCTTGTGAATCACTAAGACATATATGTACCTGATCTATTCAGAATACACACCCTAACATACACAAGAAGGCATACCTTCAATCTATAGTTGACCTGGTGGATTAGATCTATGATCTTCTGCTTGTATTCTTCACAGATCCGCAACATATACACTGCCTACTCGCGGATGTTCATGCTTTTCTCTTCTGTAACTCACAGATTACCTCAAAGACACTATTGCAGTAACTTTTATTCCATACACTTGGCTCCTGTAAACTTCTCCCTTCATTGAAAGTGGATACCTTTGTCTCATTTCCTTAGATATTCCAATATATATTCACACAAAAATATTCAATTGACTATTCTCCATATATACGTGTTTCCAATGAGGATCTCATTAAAAAATGCAGGGATTTCCGAGAGTCATAACCTTTGACTCTACTATCTGATTGGGATGAAATTTTACATGGATTTGTGTCTCAAATATTTCACTTCTGTTTCAATCTGATCCTTTAGATCGAAATCCATTTCAACACTTTTCATGAGCCAAATTCCTTCACATGATGCCTCAAATTTGAGTTTTAGTGTTTTTGCAAGTTTTTTTTAATTTTTAATTACCAGTTATCTCTTCGTTTATGCATGTAATAAGAAAAGTGAGTTGATGAACAGTGTCACTCTAGTTAGCTCTTATTTATTGGTTAATTTTAGAATCATCCGAGAATTTTCTAAAATTAGCTGGTTTTTTTTCAAGAATTTTCCTTTTTCCTAATTTAGGGCCAACTCACAATGTTTTGTTAATGACGTGGAACTTTTTAACTTCACATGAACCTTGTTAACTTATTGTTCAAGGGTTGACATCAACCAATATTTCAACAACTAATCTTTCAGCACATGCCACATAAGAATGATTTTTTGTATAAGAAGATACTCATTGTCAGTAGTCTCGCGAGTTGGGGAAGATCCTTGATGGGATCCATAAAGACATGAATAAAGTATGAAACATGAGTCTTCTATGGAAGGGGTAGCATATAATTCAGTGGCAAGTTCTAAAAAATAAAAATGAGGTGGAAATGGGTCAATACTAGGAGAGTTATTAGATGAATTCCAGGATGGCCTCTTCTAAAGGCAACTCAAAATAAAGGAATTCAAGTGAAATGAGAGAGTAAACAACCCGTATGGGAAGAGAATGTTGATCACACTCCATATGAGGATGGAGGTGTTTAATAGTATCATTGGATGTTTATGGGATTTTCGGATCGACAATTTCGACCACAGTGAGAGGCATGGATGCTCCATATAAATAAACATCCTCAGGATGAGGTACCACCCAAGGACCAAAAGAACTAAGGGATCCACTGGTAAATGATGAAAGCATGTTAATAGGAGCTACAATGGAAGTGGGAGATAGTGAGGGAAGGGGAAATATTCCCATCGGCGAAGGACCTTTAAACATTCATGCACCGACGTTCATATAAAACTATGTGGTATCACCGACAAAGGGTACATTAGACTTTGTATTGGTTCCAAGGTCTAGGGTAAACATGGGTTGATTGATCGTAACAATTTTACCTTGATTAGGGAAGTGTAGGACCCTAAAGACCGATAAGACAACTGCAATCAACTCATAGAACCAAGTACACCCAAGTAACAAATTGTACTCAAGAGGTGCATCGAAAACCTCCACATCAACAAAGACAATCTTACCACCTAAATCAATGGGTAAGACAGTGATTATTCCATGGGGTTCAAACATGTGCTTGTGGAATTCCTTCAATATTGTTGCAAACATGTTGAGATTAGGAGAGCCAAGGGCCTTCAAAAAATAAATAGACATTATTCAAGTCGAGGCTCCTTCATCCACCATTATTCAGTAGATGTTTTTCCCCAACGATCGCACTATGACCTGAAAGGAAACCTGATGGGAGAGCCTATGAGTAATATGAGAAGAATCAAAGGTCATCAAGCTTGAATCAGATGGATCAACCCCACCTATGGCAGACAACAAGGTTTTATGTTGAATTAGGAAACTTTGGAGGACTTCAAGCACTGACATGGCACATGGTTCCCCGGCCAATCTGTCCACAATATTGTAGTTGTGGGTGGCCCTTATGTTTATATTATGCATCATGCATCGAAGAACTCCCTTTGGGGGGTGAAGTGGTATGGAAAAATATGGCTTTTAAATATGAAGAGGGCCACCAGGATGGGAAGAATATGTTACTTCTAGCGCAGCAAGAGACGGCTTGGGAATTTTATAATTCTTGGCTCATTTTTTCAAATTGATCATTTGATTGCACATGAAAATGGAAACATTCGAGGAATAATCCTCATGGTGAGGGGTACCTTCCATGCCCCCTTATGAAGGGGAAGGATTTGTGGAAACCATATTTTGAGGTTTGGGGGGGAAGGATGGGTTAAGACAACAAGTTGTTGGGGGCCCACTGTTGTGCCAAAAATATATGGACCTCATCCTTTCGAGGATATTGGTGACTAGGGTGGTCGTCCCCAAAACTTTTGTAGGAAAAATGACTCTTCATTTTCTCCTCAGTGCCCCCCTCCTAGTTTTTTTGGGTGGAGGAAGTCCCTTTCTCAGTATTGGAATTTTATTTTTTTTTCCTTTTCTTCTTGCCTCCAAGTTTTTGAGGAATCTTCGGTTGTGTGGACTGCACCAAATTCACCTCAGAGATCTGAGCAGGACTAAAATAGTTTGAGAACTAGTACTAGAAGATAAAGAGTGTGAAATAATGGATATTTTACCCATGTGATCAACTAATTGGTTAATAGAGGCATGTGAAATAGATCAAACCACACCATCGACATGGGGTGTTGGGTTTGGTTTATTTGGATCAGTCAACGACAAAGAAACATTTGGGATGATAACATAAAGTGTACATGAATGTGAATATATCAAGTCCAAGTGTTGGGAACACAAAATGGCCTTCTCCTCAAGAGTTTTCCTGGCCATAGCTACATCTCTGGCAATGGGTGGTAGGAGGGACTTTGTGAACCACTCCATGAGGATTTTGTCTAAAATATGATTCTTAATCATGCTACATCTTCATCTCAACTCATGTATATGATCATAAATGTGAGTGGTATTATCTTGACGTAGTGAAGTAAAGAGCTCAATTCTTATCTCCTATCGTATGGGAAATTGGTGATGTGTTAAGAACACCATGTCCAAGTCATTGAAACTTTTAAAGGAAATGCCTTTTAATTCAATGTACCATGTGGCGGCAGCTCCAGTAAGGGATATCTTGAAAAGATGCAGCCTCACACTATCATCCATCAACAAGTTGGATGAACACCATAAGTGGTATGTTGTGATGTGTATGGATGGGTTCTCTCATGGCTTTCTGTAGAACTTCGAAATATTTGAGGGTATCTTAGACAACATTGTCAGCCATGACGGGTCATGGAAAATAGGGTAATTTTTTAACCATGACAAATGTGGTAAGTCTAACGTTGTGAGGAAAGGTAGCATTGCAAATGAATACTGGGAGGGAGGTGAAGTCTTCATTGTCTCATATGGACCTTAAGGTCCCTCTATATTTGTACTACTGGAGGGTTGAGGAGTTTTTGGAGAGTGAGTGCCTCCAGAATTTGTGGTACTTCTAGGAGCATGATTTCTCCTGTAACCAAATATTACCCCAAAGGGGTTGCCCCCTAGGGAAAATGTGGACCCTCCAAAAAAAATATTCCCAAATCTAGTCCCACAGAAGAAACCCCCAGGACCAGATGTGTTAACAAAGGGAAAACCTCCCCATGGTGAAACATTTCCCCCAATGGATGTGCCCATAGGTAAAGGTTTTCTAACCCATGGAAATTTAAAACCTCTTGAAGTATCGTTGCCTTCGTCCTGATAAGGGACAACTCCAAAACCACTAGACATATTCCACCCAAAATTTACACCCGCACCTGATGATTTCATGCCACGTAGAATATTGGAGGAGGTGGAAGGGGCTCCACTTCCCATGTTGAAACAAAATCTCGCCCCCCCACTGGAAAAGAATCTAGAACTGGGCATCAATATGGATGGGATGGGCATAGTGTCGCTAGTTATACTAACGAATGTAAAGGATGACACAGTCGACATCCCCCAATCGAGGGACCGATAGAAAATGGTATGGATGGTGTAGTTCGAATGGAGCTAAGGGGTGGCAATGTAGACATCACTAGGATTATCCCTAGGGTATTTACCCCTGTCCCACTTGAGGATGGGATTGTAGGCTCAGCTACACTAGATAAAACACTCGTTTGTGGCCTAGTGGGAGGATGACTAAAAAAATATAAAGGTGAAATAAAATTTTCCCTCACTTGGACATGTAGAGGTGTATCTGGATTGGTCAAAGGAGGATTAAAATTTTATGGAGGACATTTTTCTACCAGTTCTACCTCAACTAAACCAATCTTGTCGAACCAAAGTTCAATCCCTTCAAATTCTTCATCAACTATCTCACGTCACTTGATAGGTAGTTGTTCCTCCATAATGGGTTCAATTCCTTGTAGTTGATGGGATCGGTGTGGTAGTTCAGCCATGGTGAATATGCTATGTTAAAATCCAAACACAATTCAACCTAAGGCCGACCTAGAATCAGACTCAAAGAGAACACCCTAATCAAAACTAGGCTAACAGCAAGCAAAACAATGGGCTCATGGGATTTTCGAAAACCAACCCTATGGGGGAGATGAAGTCCCCACATGATTGACTAGTGAAGGTAGGAGGATCAATCACAATGATATATGTGAAACATACTTGACCGATCCAAGCACCCTTTATTAAGGAGAGTAACCTTTATTTCTTCCCCAAGTACTAGAGGTAGATCCCACCTATAGTCACCTTTGTATCTCCCTAGGAAAGATCACTAACACTACGACCTAACAATCAATGGTTGGGTGAACAGTCATAGGTCATACTACACATAAGGGTAGAGTAACAAATACTGAAGCTCTGAAGGTGTTAACCAACAAAACCCTTGTATATGTAGAAATCGAAGTGGTATTGCAAACACTAAAAAAAGAAGAGAGGGGTAAGCTCCCTACTTTCCCCGATGCGATGTCATTATTAATTTTTGTGTTAGAGGAGACTCCCAACACACTGGTTGCAAGAACGGATTTTAAATCTCTTTAATGACTCCTAAGTTTCATTTTGTGGCATTGGAGAGTTTACTCTCCAATCCTAATCCAAGGCCCTAATCTAATAAATTTTATATTATGTAGTTTCTTTTTATGGTTGTTTCTTAATTATAAAGGTATAAGATAAAACTTTGGTGATGTTTTGACTCTTAACCCAACCAAGCAATGAAAGAATGATGATGAAAATTTTTCACTTCAATGAAATCTAGCTATGGGAGGGGAAGAGACTTTCCTTTTTCTTTTCAAATTGAAAACTGACCTCACACACACCAAGCAGCCAACAATCACTTCATATCTAAAACCAAACAATGCTCCTAATCTTTTCTCTTCACTAATTCTTCAAAGGCAATCAAGCATGAAACAATATTTTTGTCATTTTTTGTTATTTTCCGATTGTAATGCAACAAATATTCTTGATCTCAACAATAAATAAAATGAAAAAGGAAAACCAACAAGAAACAACAAGCAAGTGGGATGTAGGAAATTAGAAATGAGGTCAGATCATCCCACTCCAATGTTTCTACAAATATCACACTCAAAACTCACCTAGAGGGGAATATCTAGCTATGGGAAATAGGTACACAAGGACAAGAAATGAAACCAATTACAAACAAAACTATATCTCTTCATATCTATTGGGTTCTTTGCCCAATTTCACTAAAACTCTCAAAAATAAACAATACATATTCAAGAGATGGAAATCAAACCACAAAAATGCACTCAAAAACCACATGAAGGAAAATTATGTGACTAAATAGCTAAAACAAAGACAATACCAGATGAGAACAAACCACTACAACACCCTTTTTATTAGAGGACAAACCTAATCTCAAGGGTTTGGGTTTTTTCTCTACAAATATGTCATTTTATAGATCCTTGTGCGACATAGGCCTATCAACCAGTGAGTGGCCTCGTAGGATGCCTATACTTCAACCAACGATGATCTGTAAAAAAATTACTTTTTAGGAAAAAATGATATGTTTTGGATCTTTCATATCTGTGCCAGATCTCTCAGATCTATTGGATCTAGGCTCTGAAATGATCAAAGGAAGAAAATAAAAATCAAATCACAATCAACAGAGGAAAGGATTGGAAAAGAGACTCAAACTAGAGAATAATTATTCCACAGTGCAGTCACTAGTTCTTTTATCATGGGACAAAACCTCATAGGGATATCACTGAATGATCAAAAATATCTCCCTAGGATTAGCCTAGTAATCCTAGATAGAAATGGGTTTAGACTTATGTGGTTTCCTATATCTAGAGAAAATAACTCCTATTATACCAAAGAGAGATAGATCGACATACCTTTAACCTGAAGGTTGTTCTTTCATGTCATGGTTGATGTAGATCTGAAGTTCCAGCTCCAGGTCCTATCACCTGCTTCCTCAACACAAGCAACAAACACTACCAATATTCTTCTTTCTCTAGTGTTAGGAATAATCAACTTCACTATATCTACTTTTTCTATTACTTATAAGATCAGATCCACACCATTTATGAATTAAACACAAATAATATGGAGGAAAACCAATGATCTATTAATGAATATAAGAGAAATTACATCAAGCATACCTTAGTGATGATGCCATTCTCCCTCTCTTGCCCAAGACTTGCCTTTATTATATATTTATTTTGAGGAGGTTTGGGAGAGTGTTGGTTAATCTAGACGGCTTCTCTCTACTACTTGCGTCGTGGACCCAGGGTTCATATCTTTAAGGGTACCAACAAAGCCTAAAACTATCGGCCCATCTGGTAAACAAGAAGGCAACACAATACACAGAACGTACTGGGTAGTCTCACCCGAGATAGATTTAAATGGGTGGTTTTAATACTTAGGTGTTTACAGCCTAGGATTGAGCATGAGATAGGGCATCTGTATTCTAAGCCATTAATTATGATTTGTGTTACGAACTGTTAATATCCTCTTTTATATTTTAACCTCTGTGGTATCTTTTCATTGTATTCCCACTACAATTAACCAAGCAATATAATAATTCATTCATTCATTACATACAGCATTTAACTACTAAAAATATGACAAAGATATGCATGCATTCATAAAATTACATAGGTATTACCATGGTTCACCCCCTCCTAGGCTACATCCACAAAGATTTGGCTCTTGGCTATCTTATTATGGTGGTTCTGCACTACTCGCGCCTCACGCTTACAACTCTCCTCAAATGGATAAGATCTCTATGAGGCAAACTAGATCGCATTAGGATCCTCATCCTACATTCTAATCCTTGAGATATACCTTTTCTCTTCCACTTAGATCACTTGTTTTACAAAAATAGTACATCTAATCAAAAACATTACATAGAAACAATCTCAACTCTACAATAGTAATGAAGCTCAACCTCAGTGAACCTCCCCGAACTCTTCTATGATACCTTGGTATCTATGTTTATATCTCTCAGGATCTTCATCCATTTACACAAAAACCTTACAAAAACCCTAACCCTACTGTCATAAGGTCTTCCTTCTCTGCATGCGTTTTTTGCTTCCTTCCAGTTGTTGCCTCCTTCTTGCATGCGCGTTTGTTGTGCTTCTTACCAGTGGTCACTTTCCTCCTGCACACTTTCTTTCCCATGATTTCTCTTCCAGTTGTCATTCTTCTTTGTGCATGCTTTCTTTCCCACTTAGGACTGCTACCAATAGGCCCCCAACACTGACATGTGACTCGTCCTGAGTCACCTAATCTTTCTGAGCTGCCTCAATCTCTTCGATGATCATCTGGAATTTTTCCCTCGGCTCTACCACTTTTGTCATCTCCTCCATGGTATTCTCCTTAATGGTATCCATTACCTTAACTACCACTTCATCGCTAAGTAGTCCTATGCATTCTTCCTGTTTCTGTGACATCTGTGTTCTATCTTCTTCTGCCTGTGCGAGTACTTCTTCTACTCGTTCTTGTAGTGGTTCTATTTGAGCCTAACATTCCTATTTCTGTGTCTGTGCAGTGATAAGTTCTGCCTTCATCTTCTTCAACTCGTGTGTCCCCTTGATGCATTATGGGATTGGTATAGTCTTTTTCCTCTGTTTGAGTTCTTGGATCACTGCATTGATCCTTTCCTTTTCCTTATCCCAGTGTTTAACCTGTGGATCCTCCTCCAGTCTTGTCCAAAGTTGCGCTGCTTTGTCGAGCAAGTCAGCTGCCAGGCTAACCTGCTTCTCCATCTCCTGTATTTGCGTTGTTGTTGTCTGCCTCCTTTGATCCTTTACTGTCAGTGGAGGTGTTGGTGTTAGATTTTCTCGAAGATCCCCGATCTCCTTCTGGTATCGATCAATTGCCTATGCAATCTGGTCGATCTTTTCTATGGCTAGGAGTTTGTTTCCTTGCGCAGTGTTTGGAAGTTTCCCAAAAATTTCTCCCACTCTGCATTCCAATTCATTCTTGTGTTTTGTCTCCTTCTGAGTTTCAGATTTGGCCTACTCATACTCTTTTTCCAGCACTTCCTGCTGCTTTGTTGTTTTTTGTATCTCGACTAAGTTTTTATGTGCCTGAGGCTGCATTTCATGGTCGACGCTAACCTGCAATTTGTGTAGTTCCCTTGATGGCATCCGTGTCAAGACCAATTGGATGGGGTCCAAATCCTTAAGTGTTGTTTGTCCCACTATTTCATCCATTTGTAGCATGCTCGGTTTTATGTGGACCATTGCATTTGCATGTGGCATTGGGAGGGTTGGGTCTCTTTCTTCAATATCCACTCTTTCGTTGGTTTGTGTTGTCAACGGCTCTATGCCTCTACTACTACTTTCTCTCTGGGCCTCTCTGAGTGTCCTAAGGAGTTGTCCTATTTTTTCCAGCTCTTTTTGTAGATTATCCCTGTGATGTGTTGTGTGGTCGAAGTCTTCTGCTAGACAATCCCGAACCATTCTGACGATCATTTCTCCATCATCCTCCATGATCGTATGGTCCAATGATGATCGTTGCACCTTTGATTTCTTGCGCGCACCTGTGGCCTGTACAGATGGTCTCTTAGTTCCCCCTGGCTCATGTGTGATGGGGTTTGGGGTGGTCTCCTCTGCTCCCTTGGCTTGTTTTGGTTTTTCATTGGTCTCTTTCTACCCCTTTTGGGATCCTATCTACTTTGACCCTTCGTATGCCTAAGTCGGTTTTCTTTGGCTCATTCTTGGTTTCTTGGGCACTGGGATTTGTGGAGGCTGTGTTTCTACCTGCACTGCTTCTCCTTGTGCAGGTCCTTCTGGTACTTCCCGGTCAATGGATGGGATCCTCCATTCATCAAGCCATTCACTGATGACCATGTTTACATCACCTTCTGTGATGCAGTAGAGCATTGGTAGCCATTGTTTATCTGGATCATGCCTTGGTTGTATCCACATGGCTTGACGTGTGGCCTAGAAGTTAGTGATGTCCCCATATCGCACGACAACTTCTAGTGTTATTCTCCATGACCAGCTAATAGCTTCCTGCATGTCCCGTAGGTATGCTTCAAAGATGATTCCATTGTCCCTCTTGTGTCTGGCCTGTGGCCCAAATCTCAGTACTAGGTATCTCGCTCCCACTGGATGTGGTTTAGTAGCAAAATGTACATATTTCGGTTCCCTCCATCCCATGAAGTCTATGAGGTGAGAAGCCATGAGTAATGGAATTTTGTGTTGAGCTCATGCACGTACTTGCAGTCCACTTGGAACAAGTTTAACAGATAAGGTGCCCAACTCACGAAGGTGCCTTCTCTGCACTGAGTTGCAACTGTGATGACTCATGTCAGTACTTTGTCTTTGCGGCATTTTATTAACAACTTACAGTCTAAGATATTTTCACCCAATTTTTTTGCTGCATTTTTTATCCATTTGATTATAATACCTCTTTTCCCCCTCGTAGTGCCATATTTCTTCTTCATTTCCTCTGCTAATGCTTTTTCCTTGGATTTATCATCCAGAATCAGCGCAATATCCATACCTCGGCTGGGTAGTCATGTTATCTGTGCAATAAGCTCAACTATTATGGGGATGGTTCTGTCCAGCCATATATCCCATCCATGCATAACTACTAACAGCTGCTTAACGCATGTTGTCGCATACTGGCCTCTGCCAAAGTGCTGAAATTTCAGCAACCCTAAAATGTCGGTTCAATCCAATCCAACTTCCCACTGATGTAGCTGGATGATTGTTTCTCCAAGTTGGTTGACCACTATGTTCTTCATAAAAACCCTTGGTGCAGGTTTCGGGTACTTGGTGTTTTCTAAGACGTCATGGTCGGAATACTTGAGCTTCCCAACGTGACCCAATATTTGTGGCTCTACCTGTACTCCCTCTGGTATGCATGGTAGCACAATTTCTACTGTTGATTTCTTGTGAGGGGATCTCAGTATCAAAACTCTGTCTTCCTGTTGTGGTGGTTGGTACAAAGTTCCAGCAATTTCTGGTTGTTTCCCTGTAAGCCATTTTAGCCAAGCCAAGGTAGTTCTCATGGTCTCTTCTATTGGTTGACCGAGGATGGATACCTGCGACTCGTCTAGTTTCCCTTCTGATCCTTTATTCTTTGTCATGTCGTTACCTTCCACAGTTGGCTCAGTGCTTTCTGGTTTCACTTCCTATTGGGGTTTCACTTCCTCGTTCAGAGGTTCCTACACCTCTACTTACATGTCCTCTTTAATTTCCTCTGGTTGTGGTTGTTGAATCTTCTACAGTATCAGTGTAGAGTTCACTGGTGGTATCTTTGGGTATGGGATCTCATCGATATAGATGATCTTCGGTTGTTGCTGCACGTTTTCTTCCAGCGATCCTCGTGACCTAGTCTAAACTCTGGTCGATCTGGTGGTCTGTCCTGGTTCAACAGACTTCGGTGGTGCCATAGTGGTGAGTGTCGAATGTTTGCTGACTTTATAGAACTTTTGTCTCACTCTGCTCATTCAAGTTGTTATTTCTCTCTCTCTGTTCTCCTTTCATGAATAGGAAAGTTGCTTCTGTTCTCACATGTTGTATGGTCTTGTCATGAATATTATCGAGGACTCTTCCTCCATGATGTGATTAATGCATCATAACTGTGGGTTCAATGCATTTGCGGCAGTTTAATGTCATTACGCTTTTCTTGTCGTTTCCAGTTGGCGTGTTTAATGTGACGTTCCATCAGTCCTTGTTGTGCCTTAATTTCTCTTAGTGTTGTCTTGTCATCCTTCTTTTGTCGACTTTTCATTTCCCATTCGTTTGTCTTAGGCATGTAACTGTTTCTCTTACCTTTACTGCATTCTTGTTTCGAGAATCCTCTAGATTTTTAGCGGCCTTTCAGGTTTTTTTTTTGTTTTTTTTTTTTGTGCAGTGGGTGGTCGACTGTCCTTGTACAGCTTCAGTCGACTCTCGTTGATCATTCCTATGAGGTCTGTTCCTGCTAAATATATTAACTGTACAGCTCCATCATTTTTTACAGATTTGACCTCGTATGGTCCTAACCAATACATTATTGGCTTTCTTGGGTGCTGAAAAGATTTGCTATCATAGAGCAATACTAGATCTCCTTCCGTGAAAGTCTTCTTCTTAATGTGTTGATCGTGCCATGATTTGTCTCTGGCCTTCTGCACTTGTTGATGGAATCTTTCCAGGATTCATGATCTGGATTTATGTAGGAACACAATGAAATACAGAAATACACATAAATGCAGAGATGCTGTGGAAATAAGACTTCATTTCATTAATAACAAATGACTGAAATATGCTTACAGACAGAATGGAAATAAACTAGCTAGAGCGCTGGTAGATTATCTCTGAGAAGAGATGTGGTGGCTACAGGCCTCTGAACTCTGTTACAATGAGGCTTGATGCCCTAATATTATTGAGAAACTATGGAAAAACCTAAAAATCAAAAGACCTAACCCTAAGAGATGAAATGCCAAGACTATGGGCCCCATTTGGGTAAGTTGGTACATCAACTTCTCGGGGACGTAACTTTGGCATATGATCTTTGTTTGACGCGTTCCATACCTCGTTAGAAAGATCTATCCAAGGAATACAACGTTTGGGTGATCATGTTGCTCCCCGTTTTCCCAGAAAATGTCGTTTAAGGCCTCAAAACGGCTCTAGAAGTTCAGGACTCGAAAAACTGCTAAAAATAGTAAACTGTGTGGAAACTGAAAAACTGAAAGAAGCAATGGTGGGGGTCCAAGTGGAATAGGTGGGTAGCCACCAATATCCACCTGGATCATTCCTCCCCCCTTAGAAAGAAATGGTCCCCATTGCGCTGAGTTCCTCTATGAGATGAGGAAACTTCTATTGAACTTGGTCCCTAGTGAGCCACTTGCCTTGGTGAAGG